>UZAN01042999.1:0-36985 GCA_900618425.1 Echinostoma caproni
TGGTGGCGTAGCGAAATCACCTTGCATTTGGAGACGTTAAATTGGATGTCGTTCTCAATAAACCATTGGTGAGCTGCATTTAGAGTTTCTCATAGTCCCAGTGAACCCCCACGTTTTGTCACTGTCTTCCAGGTTTTGACGTCGTCTACAAACAATAATGTTTGTGGTCCTTGGACATTTGGTAGGTTATTTATGAGAAAGAGAAAAAGTCGCGGACCAAGCACAGAACCCTGGGGGACTCCACGAGAAACGGCGATAGGGGCGGACAGTGAATCAGAGACTCGCACCCAAATGGTCCGTTGTTGGAGAAACGCAGCAATCCAATCAAGCGCGAGGTCTCTGATACCAAAATTGTACAGTTCACGGAATGTATCCTCACGAACACTCATTAATCATTACCCAGGTTCCGACCAGTCTGCTGTCTTGCGTTTGGTGAAAAGATTATTTTTTAACTGAAACTGCCTATTTTTCGAGCATTTTTGATTTACTTTTTTAAATTTAAATCCGTTTTTGGCATCATTTCCCTCTTCATTGTCCAACCCCCAGCTGTCCGCCGCTAGTTGTTCAGCTCTGCAAATTTTCTCATTTTTGCATTAATTTTATTTATCTATATGTCGCTGTTTCTATGTTTGGAGACCCCAAAAAGTATATGGACAGACGACATGGCACTGTGAATTTGATTTGCTCTGGGAGTGCCAATTAGACAAATGTTGCTCAATACATATGCTATACTGGGGGTGAGGCTACTAGTGTTTGTGGCCTGCAATCTGTGCTGTGATTGTGTAGTTCCATATCTACGAATATAAATAAAAAGTAAAGTACGTGGAAGGGACTCACAAGATGACTTTCCGGTCGGTTAGGCGGGTCTGTTCCTCAGGAGTGTGATTCCGGTCAGTGATGTTCGGTAGAGCTGACTGGGCTTGCTGAGACAGTTGGCGCACATTTCCCGCTCGCACCTTATCCGCATTTCACTATTGTAAATTCTTTCGAACAGCGGTAACTTTAAAATGATTGTAATATTTCATTGTTATTTAGCAGAACTTTTTCCCAATCATGTTACATTTAAAAGTGTATTTTTGCATCTTTTGTTTAAGTTTGTCATCTTGAGCCTGTGTTAGATATCCGACTATTTTTATCATGCACTTTTTACTATCGAGAATTTATTCGATGGATTCAGAGACAATCGTTATGTTACACGGGGCGTGGACTACTGGGTTTAGAAATACACGCTTGCTTATAAGGTCACGTTAAGAATATTCTCTGGCTTCTATTTTAAGAAGGGAGCAGAACCATGGGAGATCTGGGGCAGAGTGAAGGTAAGTTGGAGAGGATGGGGTATTATGTGGGTCATGTAAGGCTAGATTAGTTTATTTCTTAACGCTCGTGTGCGGTCTTTAAGAGTTTAAATAACTGCCATTCTAAAAGGTCGTTCGATCAGTCCAGGTAAAGGTGCGAAAAAAAGTGTGCTATTTTCGCACTCTGGGGAGTACTGGAGTCGCACTCTTGGCGCGCGCTAGGCACACTGGAGTTGCACTCTGTGAGCACTTTTTCTGGCAGGAATTATTCTAAAGTGTATCGCATCCAGCCAGAATTTCATAGTGAGGCTTGTTTGAGTAAATGTAACATCGGGGCTTGTTTACGAAAGAACGCTCATGTATCATTGGTCACGTTATACATCTGCAGAAATTTGCATGTGTGCACGAGTGAGAACCGTAATGATGGTTCCGGTAATTCGGCAACCGGGGCTTACAAGAATAATGTAGAATCCTTTGGCAGTCGTGTTGGGCGACGATTAAAAATAGTTACCGGAGCTGTGGGTGATGTTATCTGGAAACATTTGGATAAAATCCAGTATATAATGTTGTTTGATTTATCTATGAAAACATTTATAAACGCTATTGTTACTTATTTCCAACACAGTATCCAATTGTATCCGTGTTAAAACATTTCTTGTATAGTCTATGTTAACTAAACCATTTTTATATACCATATCTAACTATTCCCAGGCCTTTCTACTGGGTTTTAAATTTAGGATTGTTTATAATTTTTGTCAGTATTGCATTCATAGTTGTTAAATTTACTGCCGATAGGGTGTTGAGCCCTGTTGACGAATGTGTACGTAGCAGTTCGTTACTCCAGTTCCTGTAAGTACCTGACATGTCACAATGATCTGGGGTTCTCTATTGATGTCACGGCCTACGTACCCGCCAGCATTCTTTCGACAGCAATTCTAGCAACTAACCGTATACTATCCATAAGTGTCATAACAAATAATGATTGTGAAACCCTGTAAAAATACGTTGCAAAGCTCAAATATGGTGTATAAACAAGGTCTGATTAAAAGAAACTATACAATAAATGTTTCAACAGGTATACAATAGGGTAATATTTCGCAAATAAGTACCAATATCACTCGTAAACGTTTGTATAGAGGAATCAAGCTCCATAACGAAATAAATGTTTAATACCATCAGTGTTGGTAAAGGAACCTGAGACTTTTCGTAAAATGTTCCTGAACGACATGGGCGCAAGGTCACAAATTTACACAAAAGATGCAAAAATACACTTTCAAATGAAATTTGACCGGGAGAATATTTCTCCTAAATAACAATAAAATATTACAATCATTTGAAAGTTCCGGCTGTTCGAAAAAAATTACAATAATGAAATTAGGATGAAGTTCCGTTGAACACCATGAGTTGATTTCAATTTTCCACCCCCTTTCCTTTGAGTATGTACATATTTCTTCTCACTACGCGACCTGCCGATTTTCTGCGCTTTAACAGCAGTTACACACAACGTTCCTTGTTCTCCTGCAGCATCCCCGAATACCAAACAGTCTTTCCGTTTTGTCTATCCTCCCTTATACAGCAATGCATGTTGTCTTCTCATTTTCTCAACCTACCGATACGCTATTCTAGAATTTCTCGCAAACCTCGTGCTTTTGCTTCACGGCTAAACCAGTGTTTTTTACTCTCACAACTGCGTCCCGCAGCGATTGTAGATGAACTTCGTCCTGCTCCTGGTCCAACTTCGCTTCTGTCAAAAACGGCGACAGAAATTCTGATTCCTTTTAACACCATTAATGCGCCGTTTTTCCAGACAAAAGTGTACGACTAATCATCCTCCTTGGCACATCTTTCGATTAATTTGCTTGAAGTATACCAAAAATTATCATAATAATAGGTTATAGTGTTCCGTCCTTGATCTCCTTCTGTCCATTAAACATCCACAAACCGCAAGATAAATTCCCAGTCGTGAGTGCGATATAAGCTAACGATGGCACAGCCTAGGAAATCACACCTCAATGCTAGGGGCAATTATAGACATCACTATGGTCGTCCGGTCGGAGTCTTCGAATCAATGACCAAGAATGCGTTAGTATGCACTTTGGCAAGAAGTGCGCTGAGACCTTGAATGTTGTGAAGCTCATCAGCACTTTAAAGCGCTAGTCGCCATAACGCTTCAGGTCAACTGGGTCACTATCCTTGTCGTTTCACCAAAAACGAAAAGAGGCCCAAGAGTTACTTAATTTCACCAAGAGCTCCTTGAGTTGCTTGATGAAAAGACTTTCAATTTCTCTTTTGAACATACATGTAAATCCTTCCAGAATATGTTGCCCAGATCGCGTGCATATGGGCTTGTGAGTGATCACGACTAGCCTGAACGGGCCCAGTTAGCTGCCATACTGCTTGTGTCGGGTCTCTCTCAGATTTACCACCCATCCTGTCCTACCATATTAAACTTCTATGCTCTGATTACCTGCCAAATAAGAAGGAACGTTTTCTTTATTCACCGTTTATTTTCTATGATCAAGGCCAGTTTATGTTTTACCGACAATAGCAGAGATACTCTTCACGGGTATAGCGGAATTTTGTTTAAACCTCCTTCGCGTACCCGAGTGCGCAATTCATTCTTCATTCCTTCTGTTGAACAGCTTCCTATGTTTTGTGGATGCTCTTCAAAGAATGGGTTCAAACAGAAGCTGAATATCCGTCGAACAGGCAACAACCCATTACAGTAGCCTCCAGCTAGTGTGCCTTGACAAGTGTAACTGTACTTTTTCACCCCTCACATTCTGTTTTCAAAGGTTATTTATTGCCATTGAAATGCTTATGAAATGGTTATTTTTAATTTATGAATAAAGCTTTGGAGACCTGGCGCTTTAAATTTCTAAACATCCGCTTTAATATAATCTTTTATGCGTGTTTGTACGTATGGACCAGTTAGATGTTTCTACATTGAAAGCAGATACTAAACCTATTTCCCCTCCTCTCTTCCCTTCTAGACTCTTTCTTCCGCTATCTGAATTTTCATTTTGACTCTTCTCGGTGTTGTCAGTGATATCATTATATCTGCATTCGGCACTGTCTTTCAGAAAAAAAGAAACATACAGACGATGACCAAAATGCGGTACCATTGGGTTTCGCGCAGAAATAATGACTTCAAGAAAACCGTTGGCACAGTTTAACATCAGGAGTAAGCCGCTTTTGAAATATCCCACGCGCTTTACAACTACTTTTTGATTATTTGGTAGTTTTCCACATTCGGTCCTCCATTGTAATGGAACTTCAAAAAGCTCGGGTTTTCAGCGCGTGAATTGACTCAGCTACCGCCAGTGCTTGCCAGTATTTCCTTGAAAGCCTCTCTCGCTCGTCTGCCAGATCGTCAAATTCCCAAACACTCATTGCGTCGAAAGTCGCCCTCGATAAATTGTTCTTCTACAGATGTGCAATGATTGGAAGATTTACTGAACACCAATCAACGTCAAGTGGAACTGAGATATAGGGAGTACGTTCCTAGTCCCTTCACCTTTGCACAAGGCTCATTCAATTCCATTTATAACATTTTTAGCGTTCTGGTAGGTTGTGCACCCGTCGCTTAACTAGAAATTGGTCTCATATAGCTTATCGTCATTAACCATGCAGCTTTTGGCCCAACGACTGGTCTTAGTGGTCCCCGTCGATTTATCAGTCTCTCCCGGTCCACCATAATTGAGGCCCTTTTTTGCAATTCGACCAAAACTGCTAGCGGGCAGTTTATTTTAAGTTCCGCTTTTCACCTTGACCACAGAACATCGGATTATTAAATTGTGGTATCTGTGCGTCTTCACTAGATATATTTCATTCCAAAATGTCCCAGAAATGCGAGGTGAATAATGTGTGGCCTGCTCCAGGATTGTGGGTCCAAGAGCCAAAGCGTTCCGTTGCGATGGTTTCGATGGGTGATTAAAACTTTAATGCTCCCAGGTTGATGCGGACAAGTGCGATTGGTTTGAGAAAGATCTCTCTCCATTCTTTCAGATCATGTTCTGCGGGTACTCGATCTCCACATCGAAGGAAAGCGCTACTAAAATGGTGATCAATGATTTATTCCCATGACATCGGTCCCGGTGGTGACAATAGCCTCTTCGTATGCTGAATTCGCCAACATTCCATCGACGGCATCAGCTCCTGAAACCGTACCACAGCAGAAGCAGCCCGGGAAAAGGCTGTAATCTGCCACATTGCTTACGCAAAGGGATTCGGCTCCCTCAACGTCGTGGCACCCAGGCAGCTCTCTGGTAAACTGTCCCGGCCAAAGGGGAAGTATCCGCACGTTTCCCAAGAGCCTGTGCAGCAGAGGAAGATTGCTTTGCAATCACTGTCTTAGTCGTCAGTCTCTCGGAGACTGAGATCATGAACGCTCAGACCAGATTGGACCATGACCTGCATTTGCTGTGGTGACCTTGTTCGCAGATGAAGAGGCGAAAGCTTCAGAATCATTCCGAGTGAAAGCGGTTATCCGGCTTGAAAATATTCGCCAGGATAACTTTCCGCAATCACTGAAAATGGATTTTCGAGCAAAGGGCGAAGCTAAGACGATACTTAGCGAACCTACAAGCCGAAGTGATCTCCGGTAAGCTTCCTTCAGGATATTGACCCAGAACAGTGCAGTAAACTTAAGAATGTATTGGAGGAAATCGGAAAGCCGTGCTCCAGGTGAGACTGCTCTTTGCACATGAGATTTTCGGGTGCATGGGAAGTGCCCTCAACTGCGTCAGCTACATTTAACCGGGGGTAGGGCGCAAGATGCCATTTAGTCGTTTACGAGAGAATCAGGTTAAAGCATAGATCTTGATGTAACCACGCTATGCTAGCCTTGATACAATTACGAGGGATACCAGGCAAAAAGAATGAACTGCAAAACCAGATTATATCAAACAAACTCGATCTCCTTGCAATCACTGATACCTGGCTGACACCGGATGTCGGGGATTCCGAAATATTGCTTGACGGTTAGACAGTGTTTCAAACAAACCGATTATTCTCACGTCACGGCGGTGGAGCTGTATTTTTCGTCCGTCTGGATATCTCTGTTCGATTATTGGGGAACTAAGCTCACCCGGAGAAGCACTGCGGTGCAAAACTATGCTGTATGCTGGAGGATAGACCAGAGCAGAAGTGATCTACCGAACACCGGCGGTGTATGTCCCAGAGCTCGTGGCTAGCATGCAGAGGTACGCCTGAGATGAGCATTGCCTTGTTTTGGGTGAATTCACTGCGGTGCACTTGGACTGGGGAATTGACATCTGCTCTCGGTTCGCGGATTTGTTTTCGAGAGAGTTCCATGCATACTATTTCACTTGTTCGGCATATCCGTGAACCTACCCGGATAGTTGATGAACAGAAATCTAAACTTTAATTGGTGCTCTCTTTGAGGAAACCAGATGCGACCAAAATCAACCTCCTGCCACCAGTTGCATCTAATGATCACTCCGTTTTGCAGGTACACTGGAGGCGTGGCGTATCTCACTCGGAAAGATCAGAAGATGGACAAAATGTGTGGTGCTCATCCTTTAATGAGATGTGTCAAGCTGCAGCGCTCATGAAATGGGATTCTCATAACCCTGAAGATGTGGATAAAGCCTCGTAGTTAGTTCCTCAAAGAATCCATCACTCGTACGGGAATCCTCTCCACCTACCGCCACCGCACACACTATGGGCCAGCTGTGGTTTGATCGGGAACTGCGGAGGGGCCTCCGGCAGCGAAGCAAAGCTTGGTCCAAGTATTGCGGAAAAGGCAAAGGATATAAGGAGTATGGAGTCATCCGGAACGCAAGAGGGCTCTATTCGAGCACTGCCCTGCAGCGGAATCTGTACAGGCACCGTATCGGCTGTGTGCCTACCTCAGACACCGATTCAGAACTACTCCGGGCCTCCCGAATCTCGTTTAAATAAAAGGTATTTGCTAAAAATGATGAGGAAAAAGACGTAATGTTGACATCGCATTATGCCTTGGTTTATTCCCCAGACCTGGACACTTCGCCACATCCATTGGGCTCTAAACTGTCCAGAATTGGACTCCATTCACAATTGGAGAGGATGCCTTGGCGCTGCGTCAGTTGAAGGTTCATTAATCACCTGCACCTGAGGCGGGGTGATTCGGAGGCGGTTTATGGCTTCCAAGAAAATACATTGGGCATAAGATTGTGCGAAAGAGACCTGGAAGTTATGGTGATGTAACCACTGAACACCCGAACGAACACCGATAAGGTCTGCCCCAACGCACGGAGCATTCTGTGACCCTCGGAGATCTTTCAGGCGGCATACGATGGACGCTTTTAGATTGCTGTAAGCTTCCAACGTCAGACCGAAACTTGAGTATAGTAGAGCTGCCATATACCCTTACAAGGTTGTTAAACTGGCTAAATTGGAGCCTGTACAACGTGCTGCCAGTAGTCTCGTTGTTAAACTACTTGGGACCAGCTATGAAGGTCGTCTGTAGGCAACTGATCTGTTCTCAATTGCATATGGGGTATCAGTGGAGATCTGATCTGGCTGAGGAAAATCCTAATGGGCGACATGAATCCGGAGTTGCATCAGTATTTTCCATGACGGACGCGAGGGCACTCTTTCATGTTGCGTAAACTTCATTCGGTTGGTCTTCCGTAAGTCTAACGGCTCTGTTGGAGGTCTAAAACGCTATTATTTCCCTTTCACCGATTGTGTTAGAGGAGGCGACGGATGTTGCTCTCAAGTGGTGTCCGGATGAGCACCTTAATGATTATACAAGAACGACCGAATTTTATCGAACCCTCGACCTAGTTGTGACTGTATCCATCCCCAGGCAATCAATACAGACGACTGGAGACTGGACTGCGTCCGGATAACTTCATTTTGTTCAGTGGAATTTATTTCTCTACCCAGTCGACCATCGACTCCGGTTTTCTCTGCCCAGGGATGTTGCATATCAATCGGTAGATTTAAGATGATCGATTCAGATCAGCCTCATCTGCATCAGTTCTATGTAGCAGTTTTGGATTTTGACCCATNACGAATCTGTCATGTTCCTGTTTCTGCGCGTCCCATATAACATGCCATTTATGAAAGCTCTTGCGACTTATAAGGGTGGACTGAAGAGTTCTTCTAAGACGACCCTTGTTCGCTTTATCCTAGTTCATAGCGTGATACACTGTTCTGCAGTGATGCTTCCGATAAAAGAACCGTTAACCGGGATTTGGGATTCCGCATCCCGTAAAGTTTTCACGTCGTGGAATAAATCTCCATGGGCACCGTTGGATGGTGTCAGCTTCAATTTTCGCAGGTACAGCGTGCGTGATTGAAGAGAGCTTTAACTCGGGTGTGCAGAGTGACTTCAGTTTTGCCTAGTTGATTCGTCTCAATCAGTTTTGCCTTGTCCCTTAGCCTGGATTGGCTGGCGTTTACCTCCGCGAGCTTATTATACCAGAGTTTCCACTGCATCAATTATTTGATTTTCCCATATACACCAGATTCTGGGAACCCCTTCCTGCTCAGGATGATCTGCTGTAATTAACTCAGATATTGACGTTTGGTGTGTTTAATTGCTCCCGGCCAAACAATGAAAATTTAAATAAAATTAGTAGTGTACGTTTTTATTGTTAAGCGAAGTGAAGAGTTTTGACTGTTATTCCGGATGTAATGAATATGGTTAGTGTAGTCACTATCACACGGATCGCATGATCCAAATACAAGGTCGCAGTAATGGGTAAGCTGGTAAATCATTTGACTTGTAACAGATAACTGTAACAGCTAAGCGGTCAGTTTCAGTCCTGCGGCTGTAAAGATAGAGAAGCAACTAATAGAGGGACACACTTGGCGTCGGATTAGTTAACCAATCGGAGAACTTCATTAGTCAACGTTAAATTTGATGATTAAATGGTGAATCATTGGGTGGTTATTCGAAACCGACCACCATCAATTATGGATACTCCATCATCTTTATCTGTGCAACCGACGTGAGTAATTCAATGTAAATGTACATCCATGGTTGGCAATTTTATCACAGTTTGTGCAAACGATAGTTGTGTCTTAAACACCAACATCAAATATGTAGACGCTGTCGTTATTGGAATACAATTTAGGTTATTATGTTTCTGTTTACCATTAGTTTGTCTTCCAGTGTTCAAAATAAATGTGATAAAAAATGAGCGTCTGGCAAGTAGAATGATTTTTAAGAAATTATCTGGTCCAGAACCGATGTGAAAACCAGGAGCGACAGTGGACAAAATTGCTTTTCGTACATATTTTATGCATTGTCTACGAGAACAGACTTGGATGATAACCAATACGCCATTCATAATCAGTTAACCACGTCCGTTTATTAAGGAGTTGCACCAGTTTAAAATGAAACTGGTTGATATCCTAGTACATGGGAATCATGTAGTCAGGGTTGTTCGACTGATGCAACATCGTAGATCGATCAGTTTTCAAACCACAATGTGTTACATACCCTTTCGATAATAAATTAGCCTTTAGTAATACGGATAACTTTGATCGCTGAACATGTATACTAAGAATAGATTGACAAAAATAGATCGATTTTGTAATTGGTATGACATAAAAATGTAGTTGTATGTTGCTGTATCTGATTCTGTTTTTGTTCAATCCTTGATTACTAAGTGAAACAGAGTGCTCTAGAAAATGCAATTCAAATACGTTTGAAGAAGGCTGGGTATTGAACATCAGCGGGGATGTCAAGCAAGCAGCTACCATAAATTGAAACTTCGTGTACATTGTGGTCTAACACCATTTGTTTACTTTCACTAAGAGTGAATTTTGTTTATTGTAACAAAGAAGTGTGTGCAGACTAGAATTAGTAAACACAATAGAAAAATAACAGAATGCACATGAAATACTCGTCAAACGGAAAATTATCGCAGGTGGAAAAGCTGCTGGTTTTAGCTAGGTAATACCATGCAATTATTCAACGGACAAGAAACTTTGTGCTGCCAAGTGGTCTGAATACTGACTGGTCAACTGCAAACTGAGAAATGCTGCATATTGCTTCATATGGAGATCTATTTGGAGCGACGCAGATTAATCATAGCAGGAACAACAAGGTCACGAAAGTCATCGCCCACCAAAAGCAATTGGTGTCATTTAAAACAAAACTCACGAGACAATAATGAAATGAAACTTTGCATAAAACTCCATGAATTTAAATGAAAGATGCGAAGTTTTGCCTGAACAAATTCACATTATTTGATGATCATTCTGTGATTTTTGGAGGAAGCCAATAATCATTTAACTTAAAAAGAGCTCTCAGGAAATATGCAGCACCACTTGACCACGGTGAGCTTCATTTATTGCAGAAGAAATTCGTATATTCTCTTTGAATCAGAATTAGTCAATTATTATTGGAGAGTGAAGGCAACATATCTCCTTCTATTTTTTTTATAAGTTAGTTGGAAATACGAGTTCTATTTTATTGGTTTAGGGTAACACGCAGCGGTAGCAGAGCTTGCCCACCAAAATGGTGGAAGTTCAAACAATATATTCTTTGGGGGTATTCTCATCCGAATAGAGAAACTTCGACAAGAATCTACTCGGAGCCTTCAAAATCGTGATCTTTATATTAATAAAACGTAGCTCAGGAGATGAAAGTTGTCTCATTAGTTCAAATTTAGACACATGAAACAGAAATACTGACTGGATATGCGCAAGCGGTTCCTCAGTGAGAAGATTGTAAATATAATCGCAATAAACGTTCAGCTGGAATGGTAAACATGTGAACAGAGAGGCTTTCAAGAATGCACAAGCCAAACCATGGACGGAGCTATATTTATCAACAAGAAAGTAAACATGATGCATTAAAGGAAATAAACAGTATTAAGTAACCGTTATTCTTTTTGTACACAATGAAACGCGCGCCAACTCACATTTCTCTTTTCACTCGAGCACTGGTGATATTCAGTCCTTTGAAACCCTATCTGACTCTACCACATATATGGGTCGGTTTTTATCCAATCAACATCGTATATGCCGTTCTGAATGAATTGTGTTACTGCTCCATCCGTTTCTATACACTCTTGTCTAATGAAAAGTTTGAACAACTATAAGTAATATCCATTTTCAGCAACCGATTGGTTTACCTAGTTTGGTGGCAAGTAGGAAACAGGCTCCATTTATGAATGGTAACCGAGGAACAGTTGCGGAAAGCTTTGCTGATCCCACCAGTTTTGAAGCCAGACAAGGCGTAAAATAATTGATCCAAGTCAGTAATACATTCAATTGTGGTTAACTGAAATCTTAGAAAGGAAAACAACAATTATTTCTTTCATGAATCGTGGACAGTGAAACTGCTGAAGTTTTATGTTATCTAAATTGTGATATTGATTGAATCAGATGAAGTCTTATGCTGCGCAGATCATACTGAGGAACGGAGTTTGAATGTATCCAGCTATGTTGTTTTAACCCGAGAACCATTTTAAAGTGAACCCGATTCACGTAAAAGATGATGATGAAAAGTTAGGAGAAAAATGCCCGCAAACAGAGGAAGGCGAATGTTTTAAAGGTAAAACGTTCCGAAATTCAACCTTAGTTTCTGTAAAAATATCGTTTTACCAAATTTAGTGTTGACCTGGTGATCTCATCAACCTCCGAATCGCACTGCATGATACTAACGCTTGGTAAATTCCTTAGTACCTTTAAACGTTTGTAAGCAGTTATTAATTGCCTCTAATCGGTACTTGCCATCGGTAGCTTTGAGATTGGTTGATGAATCCGAATTATTCATAAGTCAAAAATGTGTGTGACACTATTGGATTTTTCAAGAAGGTCTATGGGTAAATCATTTAATCACGATGTTGTTCTCATTTGATTTATCAAAATCGGAGGCATTGTTATTCTTCTACTGGAGACAGTGAAATGTTACTTGTCATTGTTCCACGCATCCGCTTGAGAGTGAAACGAAATTTCCTGCTGCAATAGCATAATCAGACTGAAGATCAAATTGGGCTGTCTGTCCGGCTGATCGGCGTTAATCTCTATGACACATGACATTTCTGCCCGACCCGGTTGGAGGCTACAAAGATCCATATGCGATTCACTGCTGGTCTGGTTGTAATTTTAAACTAAACAAGCCTGATATCATCGATCTGTGGAAAAAGTTTGAACCAACCTGAGCGTATCAACTCTGTTTCTACTTGTTCATTTCGAAAACACGAAGTTCACTGGATCGGTGGATTTGCGCTTTCATTCTCATGAAACAAACTGCAAAACTAGACATAAAACCTGATCAGACATGTGACCTGAACATGGAATTGTTATTCATTATCAGTTTGGTTGATTAGTGTGTGATAAAGATGAACTATCTAAGAACGAGGAAACAAAAATCGAGAAGAGCTTTATGAACCAATGAAAGAAACATTTTGAAATGTTTTATTCTGTTAAAACATATAGTCACAAACGAAAAAAAATTTGATGAACTTTCTGTTCAATAGTTTTACGATATTTTTAAACGCCGTTATAACTAAATTGCATAAAGAGAGAAAACAGTGTTTCAATCCTACGTGAGGCCCGACACAAAACTGTTCATCTTCCAAGTGAGAGCTGGTTAACTCAGAAAGCAACGATAAATATCCAGTTCCTAGTTCTTAATCTATCTTATATAGAATAAAACACATTGACAGCTTTTCTTTTATTCGTTATATTTCATAAAACCATGGATATCAAAGTTGACCAAACATTCATTGAAGTGGTAATCTATTGTTCGGTTTTTTGGTGTATAAAAATATGCAGTTTCTTAAAACAGAAGGATATCACGAAAAGCGCTAGGTGAGATAATTGAAGCAAGTTGAAACTTACCAACCTGAAAATGGTTGAAGCTTCATGACGAATACTTCGGCAAAATATGAGCTTCGTCTAACGTCGAGAGCATAAAGTAACAGATGCCATTACTGAGGCTTCATTGTCTCCAGAGAGTAACACGGATGGAACTTTGAGGAAAATTGGGGAGTGATAATTAGCGAATGGCAAAATTAGTGTTAAACATGCAACTGAACGAGCGTAAGATGTGTCACTGCCTCGGGTTTTTTGTCTGACAACCGTTCGTATCTGCCAATTGAGGGTAGCTAAGCTGAGAGAGCTTCGAGGACGGAGGCAAGTGACAGAAGCTTTTCATGTCTGCAGTCCCAGTAAGTAATACGGAGAATACAGAAACTAGATTTATTATTCTCGAGCTTGTATCTCCATGGCACTCAGAGTTAAATTAAAACATAGCTTGAGGAAGTTAGAATTTTGGTATTTTAATAAGCCTGACTCAGTGAGTGAATGGAGTCAAATGAAGAACACCGAAAGAACACTAAACAATTGGGGTTCCCAATGACAGCCAGAGATTCATGTCAAAAGGATAATGTTGAATAACTGAAATTAATGATGCCACATTGTAAGAGCAGAATGAAAATCAGAAGTTGATTAGGGCGTTAGTCGTTGAGTAATTTTGGGTAATCCAATCTATTGCAGATATGTCGAGGTAAGAAAAAGCATTACGCTAAACTGTGTAAACAGTTTTGAAAAAAATAGTCTAACAACGTTAGAGCAACACAAACGCGATGCATTGGGTTGATGCTCCGATACAAAAATAGGGAACTGGAGTCGACTGACGATTAAGTTCTGCTACGAATTATTTCATGATTTGCAGGGACTATTGATGGATAAACGAAAAACAGTTTTTTTGGGTACGTGGTAAAATCGGAATGAAACTGAGAGGTATGGAGTAATCAAAGTGTTCATAAAACAAGTAGCCCGAGGGAGAGGGGGATGTTGCCAACCGAGTCATAACCCTGGAAACTGGGGCTCAGATGGCGCTGTACCCGCGACAAGCTCATCAAAGTAGGTTGCTCTATATCGTGTACAAGGAAATGAAAATCGATCTGATAAACTGATCGGTACAGGAGTTGGTATTATGCTCGCGTTCTGCCTGTGAGATCCGGTTTCCGACCTCTTTTCTGTATGAAAAACCACTAGATTGTGCAATTCTTAGCCAGAAGGGCCATGCTCTAAACGAGAGCAGTGCCTGACTGTGCGCTGATCCCCCCGTACCTGATCGTACGAGCTAACCAGAACCGGACAATACACAAACCACTGCTCTGATGCTTACTTAACTAGCGGCCTTGAAAATCAGGCTTACATTTCTGTTTTCTTATATTCTACTCGAAAATCAACTGAGTTTATTTAATGTGCACTTTTTATTTATTTTGTCTATTATGGGACCACCACCGGTCCTGAGAGAAATCCTCAAATGTCAATGAATTAAACATGTGCGAACAGTTGGTTACTTCTAGATCGTGTATATAGCAAATGAAGCGTGAACTGAAAAGCCAGAAAGCACTGGACAGCTGTTTCGACCCGGTTGGGTCTCATCAGCAGTGCGAATCCATCGACCCAATTGGGAATCGAACCCGGGCAGAACGCACTTAAACTCACATGAAATAAGTAGTCAGGTTGTGGATGTTTCCAACCGAGTCATAACCCTGGAGGCTAGTGCTTAGATGAGCAGGGTCTGTGGCCCGCAACAAGCTCGTGAAGATGGGTTGTGCTATATCGTGTAAATGGAAAATGAAAAACGGTCTGATCATCTGCTCAGTGGCGTAGTGGGTAGCATGCTTGCGTTCCGCCCATGAAGTCCCGGGTTGGATCCCCAGTTGGGTCGACGGATTCGCGTTGCAGATGAGACCGGACCAGGTCGAAACAGCTGTCCAGTGCTTTGTAGCTTTTTAGTTCCCACTTTATCTGCTTTATACACGACGAAATCCATTGAATAAAAACAGATTTAAAATATGCAGATGTCGGAGATGATGAATGAATACATAAAAGAGTTGAATTCTCTCATACAACGATTGAAGATAGAATGAAGAATGAAATTAAGTTTGACAACACACTGAGAGAATATGCACTTAATGAGAAGGGAACGACAGTGAGGAGTTACAAAAACAGTGACGGTTGATATAAGACGAGAACAAGTATTACAAAGTTTACATTTTACAAGTAGCAGTATTATTGTCATACTTGGGAAGGAAGTAACACTTCAATGACTGTTGCTTTCCTGCCAATAGGATTGATCGCTTGTTTTGTCGGGAGGAATGAGGATCTTTGCAGGATGAGGAAATAATACCCTCCAACGCTCATAAAGTTTACGCTCTCAAACTTAACGAATTTAAATTCGTTACTGCTGCAATAGTCTCCAGATACTCCAAATATCTTTTCAGACTTTACAAGTAGGCTTTCTTAATCCAATTACATGGTCTGTGTCCAAATGTCTTAATATACTAACCCACTTTTAATTTCCCTTGCACCCCAAATACATTGTACGAACGTTCGAATGCGGTACTATTTCCATGAGTGTAGCACTTCGGACTATAATGGCTGTTCTGTTTTTCCCTTATCGCTAGCTGAAACTCACGGATCAACCCCATTATCAAGTGTGGATCATGATGATTTAACATTTCATCCAACAGTAAGAAAAGGCTACGTGCAATTGCTTCTGTCACCATGTAGACGCACCCAAAGCGTTTCGAGTCTCAAAGTTCAGGGACTTTGCGATTTTTGAACGCGATAATTACTTATCGCTTAGAGCCGCAATAATGCGTCAAAGAAACATTTGTGATGCGACTGTTGTCACCGCGGTAGTGGTGTCAAGCTTACTGCCACTCCACATAGTATGTGACATGAGCTTATCAACCCATCCCTTTCCCAAATTTACCACTTGAACCACTTCACGCCCACCTCAGATATTACCATCAAACGTGGCCTTAACCCCTAACCAAACAAAATAGTGCAAATCACTTGTCCCCCATCTTGTTCCAAAGGGCTCATTTCGACTCTTATGTTTCTCCACTTGACACGATCATATAGTCTTGCANCAGCTGAATGTGAACATGCAAGATCGATGGCCAATATCAACTCTGCCCATATATGTCTTCCCGTGTTAACAAAATTGATAAAGTGAACGATGCGTTTCACGAACTAGATAAATTCCGAATTCGTTTTACTTGTCCCTCCCCCAAAAAGAACGGCCCAAAACCATCTTCAAAACCACATTAAACGCCAATCGTTTGCATTCTTATTTTATAAGCTATTTGTTGAGCAACGCATCCAAGCGAGACAATGATTTCTCCCTCTTTCTCGATGATTTCGTAGTGTTTGTAAGTTGCCCTCAGACATTTCAATCGAAACTAAAAAAGACAAAAAAAAGAATTCTCTCATGGATGAGAACTTCTTGGACAGCGCGTCTAATTTCTTAATTCATCCTCCAAGTAACTGAAAGTAAACAAAACTAAGGACCATTGATATAATTGGTGCTAAGTAATTTGAAAATGACTGGTCTGCCTTTGGGTACTATTTTGTTTGAGGATTCTTTTATTTTGAGAACCCTCACCGAATCATCTCAATTGTTGACGTGGCCAAATGTATGGTATCGTCAACGCGTTGGCGATAACAGAATGACTTGTTGCTAAGTGGTGCACATCACGAGGAGTATTTCAGTTCAATGACCGATGGTAAACTGACATTGGATGAAAGTGAAACGAATCGCTTTAAAATGTAAGCATATATAGCTGTATAAAAAAGAACTAACAGGGCTAGAGTTTTCAATTTAGATTGTAAAATAAGGAACTGGAGCAACACAGGGATTGTAAAGTTGAGATGAGACGGACATAAGGGGTAAAGATTAAAATGAGCAAATCATTAAAACTGGACAAAAGCATAACTTGTACGAAATTATCTTCCAAACATACATGAAAAGAAATAGTTATTTCCCTGGCGTGTGTTTGTAAGAATGAAAGAGGTCACAGAAAATGCATTGCATTCAGGAATTTGGGTCACTAGGTCTAAACGGTCAGTTATATTTTGGTTAGAAGCTGATACATAAGAATGATCGTGAAGGTTGCAAGTAGCAACTGATAAGGTAATATATTCCAATAAAAGAATTCCACTGTATTTTTATTGAAATCATTTATGAGAACTATGTGTGGCAGAATGCACCATTATGAATATATTTGATTTTGAAGTGAAAGATCATGTGTCCGCAAGAGAAAAGTTGTGCAAGATGAGAAAACACATCTCGGTTTACTGGATTATCGTAACTCAGGAATTAAACCATGGGATTTTTAGCCGCGAGCTGTTTAAGGTCTCGAAAGATAACTCCAATGCTCAGTAGGATGACAACGAGGCAACACACTATTAAACTCGAGTGGCACAGGTGGGGTTAGAATATCGAGCAATAGGTCTCCGAGCTTACCGATGCCAACGAAAAAATCACTTAATCATCACCATCATCAGAATATGACGTACAAGAAAAGCATCCTGTGATCTGATTTATCAGTGACGAACGTAGTTTAATTGGTATGCCTAGTAATTAAGTTTAAGTATCAGATAGGGTAGGTGTTTGATACTGCAATAACTTAAAAATGCTTGACAAGAGTTGATGATTGTGATATAGAGCAGTGGGATAGTTTTGGAAGTCTAAAAATATCTCTATTTAGGATCTATCAATTGATTAATACAAACTCACTTCAGAATGACTCGCAAAAAAGTAGACAAAATCTACAACGGGTGTCTAGGACGCTCACGCTCTCNTCACGCTCTCAATTTTGGATTGAGAGAGTGAGCAGCAACAAGAGTGCTGGGATATGAAAATAATTTCCGATCATTTTGAAAGTCAACTATAACATCTATACGTAATAGTTCCGTCTTTGGTGAATCATTCTTAGCAGTGGGACCGTTGTAAGACGTTTAACGTCTTTAAATCAGCTTAAGTGTTTTGTGTTCTGTCTTTTCTAGTAAGAATAAGTAGATTGTCCTGAGAGAAACACCAATGAGAAATATCGGAAGCGTTTATTGATGTTGCTCAGCGGTAGCCGGTTTTACAAGGTTAAACTGCGATGCTTTACTCGCAAACACATGGTTTCCAGGTAAATACTACTAATCTGTTCGCACACATTCTTGGGTGAATATAACAACTGAATTGTCTAACTTGATGATTAAAATGATGTTGATGATGTATTAAAACTATGACTACTGCTTTCAAAGCAAACGTTTAGTTGCATGATATTGATATAAGATTTAATTAAATTATATAGAGCAAAGAAACTGCGAACTGAAAAGCTAAGAAACACTGGACAGCTGTTTCGGCCTGGTCGGGTTTCATTTGCAATGCAAATCTGTCAACCCAACTGGGGACCGAACCCCGGATCTCACGAGTATAATGCAAGTGTGCAATCCACTCAGTCACCGCTCAGCTGATCAGATCGGTTTTCCTTTTCAGTCTACACTTCATTTGCTTTTCATATGAAGAAATTAACAATGCAGGCACCTAATCTTGAAGTGCCACCATGCTCATTAAAGGTGGAAATACACTCCGAGGGGAGAAGTTAAGCCAGTTTTCATGTCAAATCTGGTCTACACATGTCGTATGATCTACCAGATACACGAAGCCCACTGAACATGGGATTTTCGGAAACTACCGATAATATAAGGATTCTGGATGGAATTGGGATTTTAATGCGCAGATAAAAACATTTTCATTCTAATTAATGTCATATCAAAGTGGGTATGGTGGAGACATTCATGATATGCATATCATTCTGTACATTATATATACCCGCGATGTGTTTAAGCAGGTCAAGAAAAAGCGTTATTTTGATCTATTAAAAACAAAACAGCTCCAACTGTTTAGCGTTGATTGTGGCAAATGAAGCATTTACGCGTGATACGAGTGCTGACTCACTTCTGGATGGTCAAACAACGTATCTTCAGTCAATTATTGTTTATTCTGGATAAACATTCTATGTATCGGAAATGATGTATGCGTTTACCTTGGAACCAGCGCAAGTCACGTGATGTAACCAAATATTCGAACCATCTTGTGAATTTGAGCCCGTAACCCAGGGTGAGTTACCCCATTGGTAACTTGTAAGTTTCTCTCTGATTCCCACTTTTATACCAGTACCAGACTCAATTTGCATTTATTTTAAAACAGCGTCAGTGCCATGTTTATGTGTTCTCTGTATTGCTTCAAAAGTAAAGTATTTGAAAAGTGGAGATCGTTATATACGCCGAAGTATAGAACTGAAACCAAGAAACCTATTGATAACAGTTTATATTGATAGGTTTTACCGAAGTGCCATCTGTTGACTGTTGTTACTCGGTTCACACTAAGGGCAGTTCTAAAACTTGTAGTAAGAACGCTATCACCCAGTAAGTGCCAATGGACTTGAAACAGCTATACACCTATTCCAATGATCAGCACACATAAATAGTATATTGATTTCAACCTTGAAACAATTTTAGGTTTTTTTTCTCATTGGGGATTAGTAATGCTTGTCAAAGATTTATAGAATGGATGCCAAATGATCTGGGATAAAACAAAACAACTGAGAAACAATGCTTGTTTGGTTTGTATTTATCTCATCGCTCTACTTTCCCGGCATTGTGTAGTTTCGAATTTGCGTGATCTTTTGTTTCACGGAATTTAGAACCGATTATATCTGGAAAAAGGATAACACAATAAAGCTACCACGTGCTCGCAGTGGGACAAATCGTTTGTTGACAAAAGTGCTGGATTATAACAATTTCTTCCCTGTTCACAGTTGCTGAAGGTCCATTAGGATCAACCGTTCCTTGCGAGTTCGTGACAGTTGTCCGCCACAAGAGGATCATCAACGAATACAGAAGAGTTGCACAGGTTTTATTCGTCATTTAAATCACGTTGCTTAAATGTGTTTGTTCATTTTCAGTTGGATTTATACGAAGAAACACGAATATGATACAGTTTAAACAAAATTCATTTTTTCGATCAAATTCACATCTGCGCTTGATACGGCCTGCCTAAGATTTGTTTACTCTATTTTATTCCAGAAACACAAAGTGTGTGTTGTATTTAGTACAACGCAACCAACTGGATTTCAGATGGAATTGTGTACACTTGGCTCACTGAACCGCATTTCTATCACCTTAGCAAACTTCATTTTTACAACTATGAAGAAGTACTTGTCTATCAATGTTATTTATTCAGTACCTTACATAAGCACTGGTGAGTGCTTCATTCTGTCTCCAGTAACTTACTTGGGATACAAAAATGCCCTAATGGACTAAGTCAAACGTAATAATTCATTTCCGCACTACGTTTTCATTTGTTATCAAATGTTTTGAATTCAAACCTTCATTTTAGTAAGTTATTGGTTTAAAAAACTGATAAAATTATTAATTACTGATTTATGATCAAAGTAGAATTTAGACTGCACCGGTTACTATCCCTATTTATAGACAGAACTGTTATCATGGGAAACGCCGAGAGCGTTTTATGTACACTACTTCGAATGATTGATAAGATAAAAGGTGATTAAAAGAAGAATTTATTCTGCATTAACGGCAAGTAAAAGGTAACATGCTGAATGTTGTATCAGGGTTTTATTATGTCCATACAAACCAGAAGTTCGTAGTGCATTTTATGTTTCCCAATCATGACCAAAGTGTTTGATCAACTCACGGTATCACATCCAAAGTTGGAACGGATATCTTTGATGTTTGATCAGTTGTAAAAAATGGGCTCTCGAAAATGATAAATAAAATATGAATTTGCTTACTGTATCAAAACGCGGTGTGCATAGTGTTGTGAAGGAAGACATTTCTGATTCCATTTCTTCGAAATTACGGTATTTCAGTATACTTGTTAAAAATCTGATACAAAAGTTGTCCGTAGTTCAAATCTACGATTTATTTATTTCATTAACTAGTGCGTTCATGCAAATCTTGTAATACATTAGATTGCGATCTTGATAATATTATGAAATGCAGACGGTAAAAGATGTTATAATTCGTTGCACAGTACTGTTTGAATAGTGCATCGGTGCCGCCGCACTGCAGTCTGCTATTATTAGATATGCGTGCTTGATTCCGGTCTGTGTGCCGGCTAAAATGAGCGGAGTTGGAAAATCACAACAGAAAAGTAAGGATTTTAGTCATCTTCATTTGTCGGTCACATTGGCGAATCGATCTCGCTGATACGCGACCGAGTGCGAAAATTAATTATAAAGTGTCTAACTTGTCATCCGATTAATGATGCGTGTAGAATGTGCCCCGCACGTCTCGCGGAACTGCTGCTCTCGTTTCACCTAGGTTGTTCCCATCACTGAGTGTTGATGAAACAGTGTCGTTGAGTATATAGAACTCGGATATCATGTGCTGTCTTGGCACAAATCATGTTTTGTTTAAGCAGATCAGCGCAAACCACGGCGGTGCCTGATAAACGCGATCATTGTTCACCTCCGTAACTTCATTCCGAAGTGAATAACGAAATTAATGTAACTCGGATTTCTCCCAAACACGTGAATTTGAGTTTTTAACCAAAGTATAAAACGCCAACATATTTGTTGTTGGGGTACTACCATAGAAACCATAAATACAAAAGACATCAGTTTTCATCGAACGATCATTGCACTTGAAACAGAAGATTCTGAAACTAAATTTACTGTTTCGAAAAGCAATGTTGAATCAATATCTTAATTAACACGTTGGTTTAACCACGTCTACAATTCAATTCTGGGCACATGTGTCACAGTCTTACATTGGACGTGATGCAAATGGGGCAGTAGTAAGCTTTATACGAGTGGTTCAACGTACGTTTTGCACTTGAGTTCATATAATCTCACTATGTTGAAAGATCTGCAGGTAATGAATGAAGCGATTTAGCATTTCATGAATTCATATCAATTTACTGTTGATTTGTGGCTAGACTGTCTGTCACAGAAATGTAAGCGATCGTTCGGACTATGTTTTGCCGGTACCGAGACTTTAAATAAAGCAAACACGGATTGTTAAATATCACAATCACTGGACTGTTTCTGCGAACAAATGATAAATTAAGAAAAAACCACTATATATATATAACAGTATACAATTATTCGATAGCTTTTCCACATTCACTATAAAGCAATAACAAAACAATTCACCCATTTACAACTTCTAGGGATTAATGGGGAATGCAATTAAATTGTGGCTTATGAATTGTATTACATCTGAGAAAAATGCAAGGACTACCTCCGCAATTTAGGAACAATTATTATTTGTTATGTTGAAATAGCTCACTGCTATATTCAAAATAAATTTTCAAGGAATCATGGTCAAGTTATCACACAATTCTTTTTCAGCTATTTGTATTATTGAACGAACGTTGCCAAATGTAAATAGCGATTTGCCTGAAACAGCACCAGTTGTCCATTATACATTGGGTAGGTCGGCGGTTTTTTGATGTAATAATTTAACATATCCTACGTAAATAATTCAAAAGTTCATTTTTGGAGGTTTTATATTCATTTTGTTGTGCTCCTTTCTTTTTAAAATTCAGAATATAATTCACACTGAGTCCTTCCAAATTCAATAAAACAGCTGAACGATTTTGACTGAGCGATTGACTGACTGATGTAACTCATCAGGTTATCCCAGAAACAACATTTTAGTCATTTTACTACCGGTTTTTAATTACCTGTTTCAAAAGTGAATTATCTATGTTGTGCACTCTTCACTATGTTCCTGTGGACGTTTGAACAGCTGCTATGTATAAGCACGTTTGAAGCATGCCCTGTGGGTGAAATCGAAAAGTGGGTAAACATAGAATTGGTTGGTTGGGTTAATTTGCCTTGTAGTCGCGAACAAGTGTCAAGAACGGAGATTTAATGAAGTCATCAGGTTGGAGCGAGCAATGCATTTCATACTGTTTTTAGAATGTACCGCTAGGAATGTAGAACAATATGGTGCCTAAAGCTATCGATGACCAAAGCAATAAAAAACCCTTCCTTAAGTCTAGAGAAAGTCTAGAGTTGGTAAACATCATCAGAATCTCCTATCGAAGGCTTGTGGCATCATCTGCAATCAATTTATTGGTCTGGGATACAGCACGTCGTAAAATGATTACAATAACATCAATCTTTTAGTTTTTCTGAACCAATTAACTGATCGACGGATAGGTCGGTTGACCAACGTAGCTGATCCATCAACGGACTGTTTTGCATACGTTTCGTTATGGCAAATAAATATGGTTATAATCTCTCAAAATTTTATGGTAAAACCCGTTGTTTGCTTTCCTAATGAGTAAACAGACACGTTCAGCCACTGGGATAGGGGTTGTCAGGTATTTTTGCTTACTAGTAGCTGTCAAAATGTCCGTTGTTTGGATTGCCTGCGAAGTATCGCTCACTCGAGCACAATTACACGATCACAAGAAGTTTTTAATCAGTTGCAACTGTCTTCCAAACAGTTGTTGTGGTAAAGGTTGAAGACAAACGACTTTCCTCGAAATAGAAAGAAGTTTTATAGAGCCTAAGAAATGAAACTCACAACCAAAATCATCAACAATGCCTGGTGCCTGTGAAAAGTCGAATGGGCTAATCCAAACAGTCACCATCTAAAGCCTAACAAGTCATTCACAGGCACGTCTTATTTTGAACTATGCAGCAAATGCCAAGAAATTCTCCTTACTCAAATAATAAAAATAGGACATAATTTGTTCTGTTTTGTTTCCCTCTGGATTTTTCAAAAATGAGAATGTTTCTTTCATTCCGTTCAATAGTCTTTGGAATTGTGATAAACGTGGACACGTAGTCAATCTACTAGACGGATGACAGAATGTTTAGCACACTCCTATACCGGTTCACTATTCAGCAAAAAGTGATTAAATTGAAAACAATCGAATGAATTGGATAGGAAACACATTGTATCTGATGACTGTATTTCGTTAAGTGATGCAAACTGGTCTAAGACATTTAGTTAAATACATGTTAAACTGCTCTTGTCGATTGCGAATCAACTTGAAAAGTGATATAAACAGAATTTAGAAGTATCACGCTTCTATGTTAGGCTCCTAACTGAAATACCCTCCGCTCAACGTGATGTAATATTTCATCTTGACAGACAAATAGCATAAAACATTTAGTTCATTAGAAGAATTTGAGTGATCCAAATACTTCAGTTAGGCATTGGGTGGTTTAAGTATTATGTAACGTTTATGCGAAAAAAACTTTATTAGCAACACATTGTCTGAAGACATATAAGTGTGCACCAGTTTCTTTGTGTATTTTATTACTTAGTAAGAATCGGTGATCTGAAAACTGTTGCAATACACAGAATATATAATAAAGTGTTATTAGAATACTGATATATCAACATTTTTGAGGCATAGACAAACACATTATTTGTTGAAAACCAAGCAATGTTAAACTGTCATACAACAATTCAAAATGAAATAAGCATGAGATAGTTTATCAAAGATCTTGGAACTGTTTAAAGAGATTTTAACTTTTCCCCCAATTTTCTTCGAGAATATAAAGTAAATATAAATCAGAAACTTCTTAAAGCCGTTTCATACCACAAAAAACCTTTTGAGATTTGAAAAAATTTCAACCCAGCGATTCCTGCTCATTCGGTTAAATCAAGCAGAATTTGTCTAACGCTTTATTGCAACTGTTTATATAGATTGACTGTTAATTGCGTGCGAAAGTGTATAAGCCGCCAAAATGTATTTATATAATCAAGATATTTGACAAATTCATTGTTATATTTCCAAATGTTCGAAAGCCTTATTTAAAAATAGTTAAAACCAGTGTTTTTCTGTCCCACGTTGAGGAAGTTGTGAAGGAGAGGTGAATTTCGCGAGGATCTACAAAGGTCACTTGACACTTGATCCATTTAGTGTTAGTCTGTCCACAACACTGATCTCATTTTTGTCTCTGTAGACACCTAAATGAGGGAGCTTAGGTTTGAAACCCAAACCTGATGGATTTCCTTTTAAACCCATGCGCGTCACTAGCAATCATGCACTTCATTCGGTTACGTTGCCCCAGCTGCGCCGGTCCTTGATTTGGTTTAATCTGCAGTGTTAGAAGTAAAACCCATTTTTTTAATAAATAATTGAACCATGCCGGTTGCAGTTGTTTGGTAACAAAATCATCTAAAATCCAAAATCGTAGTTTAGATCAATATCGGTTATTGAAAACCTCTTAGGGGTTACCAGTTCTAATTTCGCATTGGACCTACCTTGTACATTGCTGTCAAATAGGTTAACTGCATTTCAACAAACAACCGTTCGCTTACTCAAGAAATGCCTGTTTCGTTTTATTTTGTGTACAGAGTAACCTCGATTTAACCCTGATGATTAGTTTTCTGATTGAATGACAAAGACAGTCTTGAAAACTCGGAGTGATTGTTGTTGATGAAGAAGTGTGAGCGAAACAACTGCCTGCATGCTTCCAAATAGCTTCAACAGTCTAGCTGTTGCGTGACTGAGAAATAGTGTATCGTCAGCGGAGTCACAATTTCGAAGTGGAAAATATGCCTAGGGAAAGAAGTCGAAGACAATGAAGCGCTCTGCTTGTCCTGATAACGCTACCATTGCGCTGGCACTCAGAAGCAAGAAAAGAATCAATTGAGTCCACTCCTCTGTGCTTACTGGATTGGATTCTTAAATTTTTGATGGGAGTTTCGTAGTTCTGTCGAACTTCAAGTTACCCGTAAGGCAGATTGCAGGGAGAATTGCCTGCCTGCATAACAATGGAATTAGTACGAGTGCTTTTGGGTAAATAGAGTGTGCATGCTCTGCTGGTAACAACAGATAAGTATTGTGGCTTTGAAGAAATTCAAATCATTGCGTAGTTCGAGTGAAATATTTTATGGTAAGAGGAATAGAGGAAAAGACAATAAACTGCGCACGGAAAAAGATTTGTGCAATCATATTAATAATAAAATCGAAAAGAACTTGCTTGTACGCTGTGACTAACATGGGATCACTTCGTGAATGAATACAATATAAAATCATCATTTTCTATTGATCGCATTGAAGATTTAAGCCAGTGCAAGACCTCGGTAGCCAAAATGTTATTATTATAACTTTGTGGTTAGGAGCGAGTAGTTAAACACATTTTCTCATTAATTGATGTCTGTCTCATTCCTTTTTGGTAATGAGACAAATCTGTGAGCAATTCTTAGCAAAACTTGTCCCATTGGTTTCGGCCTTCATTTATGGATCATTTGGCTCTCACTCTGCTTGATCGAATGAATAGCTCCTGTAGGCGAGGGCATATACTTGTCAAGATACATTTTTTAATTTTCCACAAACTGAGTGAACATTTATTTGGTAATTAATGGCCATTACTTTGTGCGTTTATTGTGATATGCGGTTAGTTGTTTCTTTTATCTCATGCTAGACAAAATAGAAACGTTCAATGTTGGGTTCAGAAGAGTTTTCAATTTTCATTACTATGAGATCACAAACTGCTAATTTTGATCAAGTCACTGATTTGCAAGGTGTTCACGCTCAGAAAGTTCATTTTCAAGTTTTGCGATATCAGTTGAGTTTAGCTGCTACTTGTAACATCCATGCGAATCACTATGACCTAAATATAAAGTGTAATCAACAAACAGTTGTTAAATTGACGTTATCTAACATATGGTTACTGAAACGTTTGTTTTCAAACAAAAATCCCTTGTTCGCGGCAAACTGTTTCATTTCAAACAGTGTTTTGATAAGAAACATTTGTTACAGTAGTGATGTGCAACAAACTAATATTCTTTAAACAAGAAAATACACTTCATCTGCTTATCTAATTACAATTAAATATAACTTGTTCATCTTTAAAATATCATAACAGAAACGTCTTTCGTACAACACGCAAGTTGCTTTAGGTGTTATTTTCATACCAAAACCGTCATTGTTGTCAGTTGTGAAACGATTGAAAGTGTACTTTTGGATTCACTCAAACTCGGCGCCCCCCTCCTAAACGCAGCTGTCATTATGACATTATCACAGTGAAATACAATCCGTGTGTTGGTTTCAATCGCTGTTGTCGGTTTGCTATGACATCCATTCAGAGTGATCCGACTTTCTGTAATGTGAAAGTATCGACATTTTACGGCAGAATTCACGTGGTTGGTCCTCACCCTACCTCTGGGTTTATTTATCTGTCACTCCTGAAGAAATAAATATGTTTCAAAACTAAATTATTTGTGAAAATATTTGATTAGTTTGCAACCTTTTGCTTTCTAAAAGAGAAAACGTATTGATAATAGTTGAAAACAAAGAATGTGTTACAGTTATTGAAATGCACCTAATAAGTAAAGTTTTACTTTCGTTTGAAAAGCTACACCAGGGGTTGATAAGAATATTAATTTTGTGCTAATCTCAATGAATAAAGCCATTTAGTGCTGGAAAATATATTGTTTGCTTCTTGCAGTTAGATCAAGAAAACCTTACCAATTTGACGGACAGATTTTCTGCATAGTTCACGAATTTCAAATGGAGAAAACGAGATGTAAAATGAGGAAAACACCGCATAAATCGGCGATCGTAAAAGACGCCTACGATGGATTGAATTGTTCACCAAATAAGGCAGTACACTCTTAGGAGAGGCGGCAATGAAGGATTTTGAAAGGAATAAGCACATTCAGATAAAACAAGTTAGAGAATTCTATTCTGTAAAAAATTGCTGCGTCTGCATTTGATAAAATTCTTTTGTTAAATCGAGAGAAAATGCGTACAGCTTTACAAACAATGATAACTAAATGATTGTAAGATTACGTTAAGTTAATAATGGCCAATGAACAATATACCGTTTTTTTATTCAGCTAAATTGCCTCCACACTACGCGATTTGCTAATGCAATCGGAGTTGGAACAAATGAGGAATGCTATTTTCTTGGCTAAATCTACTCTGCTATGTGCAATCAACTTATACTGCTGCCAGGATCTTTGATGACAGATCACACTCGCATCGAATGTTGACATTTCAATGAAATGAAACCAATTCATTTTTCATGTGGGCCTACAATTTAGGTAAATGAAAATGGTCACAATCAAGAATGAGCTAAGATGAATCAGTGGCGGAATAAGCCCACAACATCTCTCTTTGCACTGTCCTCTAGGGATTGAATTTATGGTTTTCAATTCCATCAACCAGAACAATTTAAGTCGCCATCAAAGATGGGAGTGGCTGTTATCAGCGAAACCTTTATCATTGAAATCTGTTTTGCATTCTGTCCAAATTTCTCTTCTGCCTAAATAGGAAATAGGAAATTGAGTCATGAAAATGCGAAGAATGTTGAAAATAACGGTGTCAAATAACCATTCAGTATCAGTTTTTCTATCCGAATAATGGCTGCTCTTATTGAAATTACGATGCAAAGTAGAAGAAAAAGANAGAAAAAGATCAGAATGGTAGGAAACTCTCACAATGGAATTAACAACAAAGGATATAAAACACTGACTGGTGTACCTGAGCTGCATTCTACAAAAAGAAAACGAAAAAGAGATCGCGATACATTTGATCAAATACTGTTCTGCAATTTTACGTTGATGTGTTTTATGAAATATCTTTATTGCGCTTTGTGAATAAACACTGTACCAATGCAACTTATTTGTGAAGTTTGATTAAATAATAACAGTTTCACTTTTAAGCTCGAAAATCGACATTCAAAGGTAGATAGCTAGTTCTACGTGAATCCAGTGTCTCAGCAAAAGTAACTAACTATACGATTAATACAGTAACATTAAACTGGATTACATCTTGAGAAATTTTGAAATAAACATTATGCAAATGTGTAAAGTTTAGAGAAACAACAACAGTGAGGCTAATTAACTGTCTGACAAGGCTATTTAGGTTAGTGAGATTTTATAAGTCAAAGTCAAAGTTTTATTATGGGCATTACCAACAAGCTCATGCTTCTCTTGTCCCCATAGGATATTTACATAGTTGAATCGTTTCACGGCGAATGAAATCACATACAGTTCCAGGTAGAAGAATATAGGAAATGTAGGCTTTACTGAATATGCGTTTGCTTTAGTGGTGTAGGAATGTGAATCGTATCAAGGTTTCATTCGCTTGAAAGGTTAAATAGTAGATGCAAAAATGACGTGAACTGGAAGGGTGTTCCAAGTACTACATGCTCTCTCTGACTGCAAAAGATTGGCGCCGGCATTTCAGTTGACACTTTGAAATCATTTACGTGAAATAGCATCCCCTAAGATATACATTGGTTGATAAAATGAGCAGCTGCTGACATGGATGCTTTGGATTCTGCAATACTCGATTCGTCAAAATCAAGTTTCCCCGAACTCGGCGGTACTGAGCAAAATATAGTCCCAGTGATCAAAACTGTACCGAACTTATGTTTATGTTTAGTTTGCCGCTAACTCAAACCGTTTGGTGAAGTTTAATGAAAAGCTGCAACAAACCCAAAGCTTGGAGTTTAGTATAACTATGCTACTAAAATTAGGCTGGAAACTATAACAATTTGGTTTGATTGCTGAATTTTTTTACTGGACTTTGTGTGTTACAACGTATGGTAATTGGAATATTCAGTTTGGCTTCCAATATTCTGCTGGGAACGCGTTTAATACTGTGAAATTTTATTAGGCAAATAATACCTCCAAATTAGTGATGTTTCTTATAAGATGGAACTTTAACGCTCAAGAGAACATTATACTTTAAAAAATCCGTGTTTCCGTAATGGTTATTTTGAATAATTTTAAGCGGAGCTACCGGTCTGGTGCATTTACCGATTAGATGAATCATTACTGGTCAATTCAATAATTTCAGGATTTTATCCGTTAGATAGTGCTTCACCAAACTCGAGTATCATTTTTCCGTTATATGTGAGTACTCAACTGAAAAATATAATTTGCCCAGCGATAATCAGAAGAGATTGAACTTTGAGTCCTTCAAGGCCATTTATCGGAATTGGATTTTTCTCCAAGTTCACATTCATTTATTTTATCCTTAGAACATACATATCAGTTAACTACTCAAATCTACTAGATTAAATAAAATCACCAGCCTACTTAAGCGAAGCTAATAGTGGTAAAGGATTCAGGCGGTTATGCAGAAATAGACAAAGTTTTACTCGAGCAGGCAGAATAATATCCTTCTCATCATTTATAGCAATAATTATATATTTTTTCCCCAACACGGCCGTATAAAATGCGATATTACAAAGTCCCCAGCAAATGGATTTGCGTTTAGAGTTTCGGTATGAATGTAAACGGTACAAAGTATCGACGAATCTCATTGAGGTAAAACGGCTGTCTGGTGTTTTCTGAAGGCTATTACACCAGAATATGAGCACACAATGTTAATTGCATGGAAGCAATGAAAGGGAATACCAAACGGAAGGAACAAATCACAGTTATTGGTGAAATACAAGCACAGTTCCGCACCTCAAATGTGTAAAATCGCAAAATACTTTCACATTGAGTTGCGATCAAAATATCTCTGTGAGAGTACTTCTTGGTGCTTTGTTAAAAGTTTTGAATTGCTCAAAGTCACTGCAAAAAATGTTTATATACAAACCAAAGAGGAAGTGGAATCAAAATCTTGGAAAGGCCTTCCTCCAAATGTTCCGTTTCAATTATGAAATGTATCAGACTCCGGTTTACGTAAGTCATTGCTGCCACCCAGTATGGCTCACACTAAGATGATCCCTGAGGGATCATGGCACTGCTGTAATCTTGATTCACCTTACAGCTCCACTTACAGCTCACCACTTTCACTAATGAGCTACCTGCTGAATAATGTTCAAGTTGAAAATGCATTTATGTTCAGTTTATAATATTTTCCATCTTACTTTTATTGATATTAACAAACCAATAGTGTAGGATGTAGTATCAATAATTCTCAAGTTTTGATTTAAACTCCGCTTTTTCCGCATAGATCCAACGAGAGTCTAGCATCACATCACGTCATCCGATATACCCTTCTGGTAGGCCAGTGAATACCACACTCTTAGCAATTTTATGCTCAATCATGACATCAAAACTGATGCGTTATTGGCATGCGGTGTCAAAGCGGAGAATATTACAACCAGGTATCAGATGAAGTCAGGTTGATCAGCCTAGCGTCAAATTGCACACAGATTATTTCATTCTTTCTATTAAATAGGTCAATAGGAGTGACAGATAATCCATCACAGAGGAAAATTGAGTGCTGCAAAGCAAACCGGCTTGGATCGGTAAATGCAAATTCAATTCAATGCAAACAAATCACACAGGTGAAGAGCTCCGTGGAAGATAACATTTCAAAGTGAAAAAAAACCAAGGATTTCCATTTGCGCAATATTATCTACTTTTCCACCAAAAATATACATGACCTCATCAAAAAGTAACAGAGGAATTCATTTAAGAGGATGATTCAATGATATAAAAACATTAAAATGTTCGTAGATGTTATCGGAGGGAGTAGGAAACGACATAGAGAATGCATTTGACGAAGATTGACATCGACAAAGATCACTCTGTAAAGAATGGGTCAGATAAGACTGGATTCCATGCGGACAAGCCTAGTTGACGTGGTTTTGTAGATCGATTATCAAGGGGCATAAAATACACACAATTGATTGGTTAAACTCCGCGGCTAAGAACTTTAAAATATTTCGTTGAGAAAATCCTTTCACCTTTAACCTATGTCAAAAAGCGAGTGAAGCTACCAGAGATATTTGTGCCGTGTATGGAGAGGAAGCTATAACTGTGATGACTGCTTGGGATTGGTTTGCTTGGAACCCACACGAACTCACCCAAAAGCAGAAGGATAAGGGGCTTTCCATTGCTGTTCAAAATCTCGCTCGACGCTAAGGAACCCATGACCACAGGCAACGTTCAGCTAAGTGTCCTATGTTCGTGACATAAGAATTAAATTTGCAAATGAAACATGAAAGGATAAATGAGCATTCTAAATACTGATAAGCTGAGGATAAATTCAACTCGAAAAGAAAACATGTGGCTACAGAACCAAGTGCTAGTGAAAACCCAAAAGTACCCAACTATAGAACCTGCATGGCAAAGGCTACATCCTTAGCATATCTGGATAAACGGACCAGTGAACTCGTTTAAAAATTACGCCTGTGGTTGGAAGACAAGAAGAATGAAAGAATAGCTTCTTAACGCATTCCTAAATTAGCAATGAGTGTGAGGGTGCTTTCGTACCGAGCTGAGCATGTGGAGTTTTGTTCACCAAGCAGGAATCTAAGCCGAATAACAAAAACATGAAACGGAGTGTGAAGTGGATAAAAATCTAAGAATCATCCCACAGATTTCGCAAATGCGTTAATGGATTTAGTTATTCGATGAACTTTGGCAGCGACATCATCCTGAGGGTTCTATTTGTTCTACATGCAAACTGGAAAACATATTTAGAAGAATTGCAAAATTTAGTTAGGGGTTTGAGAATGGCACGTTCTGTGAACTCTTAGTGCAGTGGAATAAAAATTGGTTAATAATGCGGGAATTACAAGGATTAGAAGCAGAAAAAATCGTGACGGGTCCCCACCAAGAGGGAATGAGACTTGTACAAATCGATGTCTTCAGTATAAATAAGTGAATTACATTTTCAACGTCCGTAGCACAGCTTGTTGGTCACAAAGACGCTGTTGTGACTACTTGGGAGCTGGCGCGCATACCACAGTTGGATTAATTTAATTTCCCTTTTTATTAATAGGAAAGTGCATATAAACACAGCACAAAAGATTGATTAAAAATCCGTGATCTGGCCACAGAATTTAAGAAAAAGATTAAAAGGTGGAGATCCGCTGAAATAAATGACTGCTTCGATTAGGGTTCAGCTCTAGGGTAACGGACGTGTTTTAGAAGCGATACTGTTCAGACAGAATTAAGGATTTGCAATAATAAAACAAGGTTTGGCCAATCTTTCTGTCACTATTTGTATTCGTTAAGCACGAATTGGTGAAAAAGAACTCATAACAAATAGCAGACTGCATAAACAACACAAAAATCTAGATGCTTACTTCGGTTTACTTGTGAAGCAGCCTAAGAACCTCAGACCACGGAAACAAATTATTCGTGATACAATATACTAAACTAAGATAACCGACGGCTAAGCAGGTTCGTATGGAATGAACTCCTCAAACAACCGCTATAACCGCTGTTGTTGATGAAATGTTCATATTTTGTGTACGGTTCATGGAGCAAAATTGTTTTGTTAAAAATCCCCAAAGATTGTATTGCCGTTCTATTTTAATAAAAACGCATTTATATCTTCATCTCTTCAGGTATTGTGGTAGGTTTTTATTTACTGAGACCAATATAACGCGATATCTAAGTTTAATTTTATTTGAAATGAAAAGAAATTGTTTTAAGAGACAACAAGTGTTTTATGAAAAGCTTGGCAAAAGAGCTTCTTTGGCATTATTATTATACAAAATAGGTCATCGCAACAGCCGATTTGGTAAAACAAATTAACAGAACAGCCACAAATCACTTACCAATTTCTTTTGTGTTCACTACTGGCACTTATCTTGCAATACCAGAGCAAAAAAAGAGTGAACAAGGTTTTTCAGATTCTTGACTTTCATCTTTTTTCGTGAACGACATAGCCATTTGTGAGGCAAAGTTCAAAATTCAGTGTAATCATATGTGTTAATAAAACATGTTCCCAAAAGTGCTGCCATTATATAAGATTATTTCAAGTAAGAGGTACATCATTGCTTTGATAATTGCTCTGAAATAGTTTTAGCCGATTCCAACTGAGCTCTTCCTCCGTTTGATACACACTGATGATATATACATATATATCACACATTTGACGCCAAACTGTGTGCCAAACAAATCATGGTAGAATAATCTTTATAAACACGAAAATCGTTCCATGATTTTCATGTGGGGTGAATGCTGTCAGGTTGCCCAGGCTAAAGCAGGCCTCCGGCTAGCCAAAGCCAGACCCGGAAGGCAGCGGTTTGGTGTGTAAAAACCGCAATCCATTGGGGGCCGGTGTTCAGTTTATCGGATCATACGCCTTTTGGGCGGGGTCAAACGTCCAAGGTGCCCAATACACCTTGATGCCTAAGCGAACCAGTGACTATTTTCACAACAGGGTAAGTGTGTGTGGTTCATACGCCTCCTCTTGGTTGGTTTGAAATCAGGGTTTTTGCCCCCCCCTCCCCCAGGTGAACTATCGGTGGTTCACCGACCCGATTGTAGCCCCGGATATCGGCCTTTTGTTCTTTCACTTTGGTGAAAAAACCGCCACGATAAGGCAGTGATCAGGGCTCCCTTAGCAGAGGCTATTTGAAACGCCTGGTCGCATGTGAAGGGTTACCAGCGGAAGCCATAGACAATGGTTATCTAAAAAGGTCTATGAACGCCAGTAGGAAGAAATAAAACAACTCTGCGTGCTCAATCACATTTATATATTTACCCGTTGGTCATATGCTTCTGCCAATCTACCAAGCGGTTTATAGGTTGACGGATTCCTATGTGTATTACGCATATAGTTCACGATTCTCTGTTCCGTATTGAAATGGTAAAACACTTTCTTTCTTTCTTAATATACGTTTATATCTTCCCCGCAGCCAAATATCTTCTCAATATTTCCATCTTTAAGCCCACATTGCCAAAGGTACTTCTTATGAGCTGCCGTTCAGTAGCCAGAAGAAACGTAAACAGAGAATTGCGACATCGTGACATTATACCAAATCAAAACCCGTTCCGCGTTATATAGTGCTTTGATTTGTAATAATGTGTTTCGTTCCATCAAACACCGTTTGATATATACCGCTAAGCGATAAGCGTAACACATCATTTTTTTCTTTCCACTCTGTCACATTCAGTTCGTCGGACCTGGTGAACTAATGGACAGAGTAAACATTTTTACGCCTATGAGAGCAATATATCGTTGGACAACTAGGCTACAGATGACATTTGCCTGGGCTAATGTTTTGGTCCGATAAAAAGATCGACCCATTTTGGAACACTGATTGCTCTGCGTATTTTTTTTCTTTATTCCTGTTAATCACATGCACCGGCGGACGGAGTTTTTATCCACTTTGTGCCACGCAAAGCGACCGGGTAGTGGTGGTGGCGACGTAGTGGTTTAGTCGCTGTCAAAGTTGTGCTTTGGACCCTATGGTCCGAGGTTCGAGCCCCGCCACCGCCACCCGACTTTGGTGGTAGGCAGCTCTGCTGTCGTTCGGTTCAATATCACGCCTAACCTATCGGGGCCTTATGTGTTTGGCCACTTCAAGTCCCGGGGCTTAGGTTATCGGTTTCCATCATTAAACAGCTGATTCTCGCGACTATGGGGTTTGCCCCATCTGCTGTTCATCGCACGGAAGTGTGTAATAAAACCAAAACTTAAAAAAAATAAACTGCTTTTTGACTGGGTGACTTTGGCTTGTCAAACTTCTGAACAAAACCTAATTTCGATCAACTCCTAACAGAACTGATTGCGTTAAATTTGACAGCAAAAATCCCTGTCATTTAGGTAATTGTAAGCGCAAACTGAGGGATGAAATAAAGATCATCGAGGTTTAAGTTTGTGGTTATACTGGCATTGTACTACGCGGATATTTTTGAGTGACATTTAAATGAAATTATTCTTTATAAGCTGTTGGAGGGGCATTTTTGAACTAATATCAGAGTACATCCAGTCTGCTATATGCACACATCTCAATGGTATGTCAGATTCGCGCAGAGATTCCTCATATTGATGGAAAAGACCACCAGGGGATTACATTGTCTTAAGTGAACCATTCTTAGATAGGATTAATTTGGTTGTCATTTAGTTAGACAGGTTACCACAATGCCTTTCTTGCATCAGGCGTATAGGCAAACGAATCATCCCAGGCGAACTAATCCACTGAGAACGGAGAGTACGCACTGATCGAAAAATGTTAGATAGATAACAAATCTAGTAAGAATGTATGCTAGTCGATTTGAATGAAATATTCTTGTTAAATCCCCAGGACACAGAACACTAGTGATATTGAGTTTTACTTTTTATGGAAAATACTTTGTGCTCTTTATTTCTTGTTCAATATTTCTCATATAATTTTAACTAATAGGTTGTTATCTCAACAATGGTTGATGGTAGCTGTGTGGTCACTATATACCCAATGGTTTATCTGAAAAGGTCTGTATTTGGGATTAACTGAACTGATATTCCCGCCAGGATGACGACTGAGAACACGTAAAAATTAAAATAGATGAAAAGGTTCAGGCACTATTTTTGGTTATTGCAGATGGATTGATACTTGGGAATTTAGGTAGCCAAAGGAACTACAAAACACTGCGCTATTTCTGTGAAGCTATCTTCTGCCTGGGGTAAGTTCGACCATGCATATTTCTCTGTGATCCTTTATAGATGTGAAAGAATATGATAACAGCAGTGTAACCAGAGCCTTTTATTTTCGATAATTGGTGTTTCCCGTTGTATTGTATTGTATTGTATTCAAGCTTTAGCGAGTTATGTATACAAGCTTTCAGTCAAAAAATAGACCACCGTTACAATTCTGATAAAAACAGGGGGAAAAGTGGGATGTGAAAACGTACAAAGGTATAAGTTAATTACCAAATGCATTAGAAAGCTCAGAGCGAACACTTTCCTTGTCGGTCNNGTCGGTCAGTTTCCGGGCAAGATAGGGTACCAAAGAGTTTCTGTATGTGGATATGCGAGACGGGATAAGTTTGTACTTGGAACGGATAGAGGGGTGGGATTTGCATGCACACAAGTCAGTGTGTAGAGGATGAGTGCAATCAGATAGGATGTTGTCAGCAAACTTTAAACATGCATCAATATGGGCATTACACACATTGCAAATCAGAACAGATAATGGAACTTGGGAGACACGGCTGATCATCGAGAGACCACGCCTCAGCAACTTGAAATCAGCTTTCAACAAACCAGGGAAAATTAC
>UZAN01043000.1:2690-18443 GCA_900618425.1 Echinostoma caproni
AATTCTTCTATGAAATGACCCATCATCTTCAACAGTTATCCCTACCGGTGTAATTAAGCAACGTCAGAAGGCATACGGAATACTCTCCTGGTTTGGCTGGCATAGTTATCGTTTTGCTTGTGCTCCACGAGAACTATTGTCTTGTTGGATCACTAACCGTGTGTCAGCGAATGATCTGATGCGACAAAGCAAAACGATCGATATTTTTGAACCTCTTGCATTGTATTTCGCTTTGACCAATCCAATCCACCATATACAATCATTACCTATCACTTTGCTTTTTGCGCATCGTTTCTCCCGGTTTGCTGCGAACAGTATTTTGCCGGTCAAAAGTCATTCCACTGAGCAAAGAGATGGGTGTGATAGCAAACAGAATGCACAGGTTGGATTGAAGCCACCGCGCGCAGAACACTGGTCTAGGGTATACCAACGCCCAACACCCTGGCCAGTTCATTCATATCCACTTGATCAGTCGGGACGTGTTGTCGATGCTCAAAGACGAGTTGTCCACCTGTTTGTTTCAGACAAGCGAAAGAGGACAGAATGAGAGTGCTTTGTCAATAAATTAAAAACAATATACGCTAGCAATATCTGTGAGTGGGTCGTTTTGGATTCATGAACGTGACAAAACTTTAACCCCATCAATCAGTCTGCATATCATATGTACGCTGATTGATTTCTCCTTGCAAAACCTAAATATTCTTTATTCCAGCGAACGGATCAAAGTCCAGCACACAGTGAAACAATTTCCTGCCTAGTGAATCGGCTAGATTGCTAGAAAACTGGGCTTTGCCATGCCTCGACCCTTCCGTCTTTTAGACATGATTTGGTCTTTACCTTGATAACAACCATCCTATGTATATAGCTTATTGGGTCACACAAGTTCATCAGTCACCTTGCACAGAACAAGAAGTAACAAGAAGGCCAGGAAGCACCGTACAACTGTTTTAACTTCAATACCCATCAATAATGAAAACACCAAGTTGCAAACAAGCTCGTTTCAGTGCTTCATAATCATGCCCTTACAACACAATATATATAACCGATTACATATCCGGCTAAACCCTTTTATGTTCTCATCTTCTGAACTGTGGACCCATCAATAACTTAACTCCCTACTTGCGTCTATTGAACCTCAATCAGAACGCCGGTATGCTGATCCCATTCGTGAATTGTATTGCATCACAGTATAATAATCTTCGTGAAAAGAAGAGGCTCCGTTGTTGGCTCGAGGGTGCCATAAAGCTAGTTTACCCGGACCAAAGCAAGTGAATTTTATTTGGGAGTTCACAACCCGAGCCTTTGACCAACCTAAGTCTGACCCGCAAGGCAGCGGGACGGTGTNGAGGCCGGTGTCCACTTCATTCACCCTTTGGACGGGGTCAAATGTCCAACGTGCCCAGCATGCCCAAATTCAGCCCGCGACCAAAACCACGAAGGTGTCTGTGTGTGATTCAGGCTTCTTTTTCTCAGTGGATTTGGTATCAGGGTTTTTAACCACCCCCACCCCCTAGGTGAATTGCCAGTGGTTCATTGATTCAGTTATTGCCTTTAATGTTGGATTNCAGCGAGTGTGGCATCCTCAGCAGAGGCTATTTGAAACGCTTGGTCATATGGGAGTTTTTCGCGAGGTGCAATGAAGGGGTGACCAGCCACAACCTGAGACACCCACCTTCAACCGTAATAGGCACTTTCGCCTTGATTCTCTAGGGACAAATTCTTGACACAGTGTTTGTTTTACTGGAATGGAATGTCGAACGTTTGTTGCTCAGGGTGAGGATGTTGGTGTTGGTTGGTTCTCTGAGCGGGAGATGTTTGTCTGAGATTGAAGAAACAGCCGAACAGAACTAAATAAACCAGGTCATACTGTGGAATAATGCGCTTCCTGAGTTGAACCGATCATATTACCTACCATAGCTATTAAAGGTCTCTAAACCACATTTTCACCTCGGAGAAACTTCTAACACCAGAATCATGAGGCTATATCTCCTCATACATCTGGTTCGCTAGCATGATCTAGAATTCCTCATTAAAGTTAGGATCAAGGTTCTTAGTTGCCTGCAAAGTAAGAAGAATAGACCAATTGTGATTGTCACCCAAACTGTTCATATTGACATTGTTCTCCTGTAATCGGTGGCCTATTTGTTTCACGACCTTTTCCATCCGTGTGTATGACACCGATTGGAGTTCACTAGGATCATTCCCGGTAATCTTTCACGTATAACTTTAGAAGGCCAGGACGTAGTAGCTAAGAATGTGGTGATTCTACCCGACATCATTTCCCCACAGTGCTTTTACTCGACAATCTCCTGCTGGCGAGCAATTTGACTCCATGGATATTGTCCACACTGCATCGTAGGAAGCTGTCTCCAGTGCCGTTCGACTCTTCCACTACACGATCACCTAGGAAAACGTGATTTCTTCGTGAAATGTAGTCGTATTGCACTTCCGATAGGTGACCCAATATGTTGACATTTAACATCGGACTTTTTATTCCTCAGACGGTTTTTAAGATTCAAGTAGTGGATACTCTGTCACATACATCGATAATTGTTTAAAAATAGAACGAAAACCCATGATCTACTCGGGATCAATGACTCACCTTTTGCAACGATGAAGACACCACCGTTTTGCCAAGCATCTCCCTTGAAATTCCCGCCGGTATTGTTTTGCTGTGAATGATCAATAGTTGAAAATTCGGACAAGCGATGAAAGAACCTCGTATTTTATGCAACAGATTAATTCACAAAAATATTTAAGCATACAGTTTCCCATTTCATCCACCTAAACGTGCTGTATCGCGACGCGAAAGAAATTCGAAGTCAAATCACGTAGGACCTTAACGCATTCGAAGGTACACATGCAGCTACCATATAACGCGTCCGAGCAATCCCGATATGTGATCATCACAGGTATCTACATGCCGTAGTAAAAGAGCGATTCCCCACTGGGGCTGAGTTATAATCGTTTTACAAGTTTGGAGTGATTTGTTTAGTTGTGAGTGATAGAGCGTCTCCGATGCTTTTTCCTTAGCAGTTGACTTTTTGAGATATTTTTACAGATAAAATACTTTCCGCTTTTACTTCCCTTCATTAAATATATATATATATATACAATGATGTAAATAACTTTACGAAGGAGGAAGTGGCCAATCAAAGGCTGCCATATACAGGGAATGGGAGGTGTTATGCAGTGGTGGTAGTGGTGGTGCTGGAATGCGCATACTTCGAAGCGATAGCTTTAACCAATTGACTGCCACCTTCAAGGAGGGTTTTTTGATCTACTAAGTCGGATGACAGAGACCATTTCAACCATATTGTTCTCAACATCAGTGTCATTAATGAAAGATGTTTAAAACATCGACCGATCACTTTGACTGTGCAAATCGCACATTCCTATCTCTGCTGTTCAGAATTCAAACGGTCAGTCAATACTAGGTTGATCAATCTTGACAGCTGTAGGCTTTATTATTTGTTGAAGGTTTCAACTTGGTATTTGGGTAGGCGGTATAAGGAGTGTCACTGAGCCATCAAGTTAACCGCTCAGACAGTTTCGAGTGACAGGTGTTCCAAATAGTTAAGCGCACCACAAGCACCATCTGAGTTGAGTTAACTAGATGAACTGCTCATGGCAGTGGGTGGTTTTGTCCCAAAAGTTGTAACTCGCTTCATGGTGAGGAAAAGTGATTGTCGCCGATAAAACCCAAAGTGTGGTCACAACGCATGCTATCATAGCAATTATTGTGTCCAGAGTCGACGCAGTTGGAGTGATAGGGTAAGTGGTGGTCCACCGTTATGACCAATTTTTAACAAGGAATTTGAATAGATCAGCCATTTCTTCGTACACAGATCGAAGGAATGGAATGAAAGGCTCGGATTCGCACTACTGGTCGAGACAACCGCCCATGGTCCCTCCAGTCGAACGTTGGGAACTACCTACAAGAACGTCAAACATGCTAACATCGATCATAAAGAGTTTGCAAACAATCTGTCCGACTAAATCTCTTGAGTCACGGAATACCGATCATACATACCTTGCCAATTGTCCCATTTCAATATTAATGAATGAAATTTACAAACAGCACAGTTCATTGTATAGTGTTCAACGGGACTAAGCCATCACTCCACAAATAAATTATCTGCAATGAAACAGTCGAATGAACAAGATCACAAGTTCGAGGCGTTTTTTCCCTGATACTCGTATCCTTTTTTACCCACTTGAAATTCCCTTGAGGAAAAGTAATTTCTTCATTAGAGGGAACGGTAGTATTTTGCAGAAGCCGACCAGCATTGCAGTAGTAAAATATCGATCCAAAATGCGTTCGTTCATGCTTGCCTTATCCTCTTAGTTTCACGGGATTGCAACAATCATAACAAGTTAGTTTTTATAGGCTTAAGTAAAGCGAGCGGTTGTTTCCCGCGAAAGGCAAATCGAACTCACCTTAGTCTCCTTTGCCAAATGTCGAAATTTCGAGGAGAACAGTGATCCGATCCCCTTGGTTTTACTGGCACGATGAAGTCCGAGGTTGTGATACACTTCGCGTTCCGGGTCCAGGTATATATCTTACGGGACAGAATAGGGACAATTACCAGTGATGATTCATCACCTCACCGCTCAGGTTTTTTTCAAAGAAAGAATTCTTCGTGTGTAGAGCACATGAAGTGTGAGATTTTTACAGTCAACACTAGGATGCACTGTGCAGCTATTTCGACCTGGCTGGGTCTCATCAGCAGTGCGAATCCATCGACTCAACTGGGGATCGAACCCGAGACCTCACAGGCAGAACGCAAGCATATTACCCACTCGGCCACCGGACAGCTGATCAAACCGCTTTTCATTTTCCATTTGCACGATATAGAACAACCTGATGAGATCCAAGCAGGTCGAAACAGCTGTACAGTGCTTCCTAGGTTTTCAGTTCACGCTTCTTTTACTCTTTGCACGACGAATTCCCTTTATGAAATTGATTAAAATCCTACATTATTCATTTGTTACTTGTCTTCACACCTGAATAGTGAATCAGCGTAATCATAAAGCATATCTGAGCTACCATTCATCAAAAATTATTGAACATTTTATGCTCTAATTCGCCCAAATCGTATTTTAAAGGGTACGTTTTGGTACGTGATATCAGCAGGATATCCAGTGTCTCATTTCTTCCAGAATTCCCCATTCAACGCAAAAATATACCGACAAAGACCTCACTATTCTGAAACATGATGGAGGTATCCGTGGTCAAGCGGTGAGGGTCGCTCGCAGTCAGTTCGGTCCGGTATTCGAATAGTAGTGCCATACTCCCCAGATTTATAATGTATTTATTAGTAGGTATGTGACATCTTGGTAATATTTATGCAATTTATGCCTCTGGATTATATTTCAATGGAAACTAAATAACCCCAGTGTTTCCTATTTGTCTTACATATTTCAACTGACTCTATCCAAAGTTTGTTCTCAATTGTCAGTGGAGCAGCAAACAATCATATCTTGGTTTATACAGCGTTAGGTCACCTTACAATGAGACCATATCACATGAACATACAAATACCCTTGAAACAATGAATGCTAAACACTGAGTTATCACTCCCTGGGTACCAACCAGATCGTGAAATCTTGAAATCCACCATGTATGAAAACCCAGCCGATGGACGGTTATTTCACATGGTCAGACACCTCCAGTTTGTTTGAAATCCCCCGTGGAATCTGTTTACGTAATTACTGAGTTTTAATTCCTCACCTGTTCGGTAGCATGAATCAAACGCAGCTGATCGCTCGCGATGCACAAGCCATACAGTTGGTAGGATAAAAATTTCTAAAGAAACTGGGCTGTCTCTCGTTGTTCTTATTCAAGTGTGATGAACAGCCGTATGGACCATTTTTTGAGGTTAGACTTATAAACCCCGGGGGCCGGTACTGGTTCCACGGTATAAGGGTGCCAACGAGCCACGCCACAAGACAATCGATCACCGTTCGTCTATTAGACGCTATACGTTCATTACTTTTGAGATTGGTTCAACACTTTGTTTGAGGACAGCCATAGGGTCGAATGTGACAATGAATAATCAAGCCGAATTACCAGGAGTCAAGCAGCGATCCAAAATTTGACTTTTGCTGATCAAACAGCCATATAGATTGGTCTACAGTCATTCAAGGTTTGTCCTTCCCGCCTTTAGTTTTGAGCTGCAAACTAAGTGTGCTACAATAGACCGTTATACACCGCCTAATATCGTATTATCCTTTCCAGCGAATTAAAATTTTGCCAGATGCACTCATTAAGAATGTCCTCCAAGTGAGTAGAAAGCACACAAATCGTAAACAATCAGTATCTTGAATATTACCCGCCATGTTATTTCTTTTTCTCAGTTGAAATTGGAGTACTTCTGATAGACTTAATTTGGATATTTGGTATATAATCATACATATCTGACTTACCTCCTTTGAAAAACTCTCCAGTCACAAATTCATCAACGCCGTCTGGATCGAATCCAATACCGATCAGCCCGATCTGTTTGGCCTGCATGGCTGGAAGCAGTTGGCTGATCTTCTGGGCTTCCAGCCTGCAGAAGGCTCATCCGAATCGGCGAAACATGACAAGCACGGTTTTTTGAGCCTACCCAAATGAGAATGTGATGCGTGAATGTGATCTCTATATACTGCGCTACGAATCCTCATGATAATGTTACTTTCAGCTTTCCGTTTTTGACTACTGTCAAATCGGTAGTAGTAAATGGATAATTTGGCGGTGTAACTGTTATGCATGAACAAACGATAGTCGATATTCAGTGCTATGAACGGAGTCTTATGAGTTTGTTAGTTAGTGTGTTAACTACTCGAATAACCAAAGAATAATAACAAACAATGGTTTGAGATGTGTCACGATTGAATGATGGCAATATGGAAGGGTGTAGATGACTAGGCACAAACGGGGCCTGAAGAAGCAGAGTACGGATATTTGACACTAATGAAATCACGATAAGCATGGTATATTTAAATCAAAAGGTGGAAGTTGTACACATTAAATCTCATCAGCAAGAATATTTTGAACACTTCTAAGGTAACTTAAAACAAATTTAGTTGTTTACAACGCAGAAGAACAATGAAAATCGTAAAGTGCGCTGTTTTGCATATTTTCCCATTGGCTTTGTTCTCGCGTTGTAAGGCTCTCCACAGGTACGTTATCCATGAACGTCGATCTTTCTCTCCTCAATCGGCCGTCGCTCTAATCATTTCTATACACCACTCACATCCTATCTTATTACTTTTATATTATTTCGTACTTCCCTATCACATTGCGTTGAATTGCTTTTTTTAATTTCGCTGCAGCTTCTTCCTTACGCTCATCCATTTTCTACAAATGTATACAGCCCAATCGCTCCTCACTGTTAAGGTCACATTTATGGTGGCACACTGTCCTCCTCACTCTTCCTGCTTCTCTACATCTCATACAACCAACGAATCCCTGACATTGTACGTGCCTAGTCTAGCTCGGGACACTGGGTGCAATGCTTTCTTTTTCTGTTCCCTCTCCGTCATAGTTCCCTTCCAACCACTCTTACCAATTATCTGATGTACATTGATGATAATGATGGTGGTCTGTTTCCAGGTACCATGTGGTTCACTATTATTCGGTATCCCCTCCTCATCCTCTGCCAAACAGTTTGGTTTTGTTGCGAGCCAAAATGCGAACGGGGGTGCTCTTAAGCACGACGATGGAAAGGAGCTAAAATGAACATGACAGAATAGGTTTGTGTGGATACAGTAAGAGGAGGTGTGACGATAACTGATCAATGCGGATAACTCACGATGGTGTTCTTGGTGTGCACATAAAAAACACGTAAGTGCAAACAAACGAGCCCACTCCATCGGTGCATGGCGCGTATGGAATGCAGTTTATCGGCTAGATTAGATCACCTTATCACCTAGACTTAAGTTGCAAATGCACCCTCGTTGTCCAATCAACAGGATGTGCGAATCACATCATGGAGTGACTTTTCCACTGGATACGTGGATAACGACGTCTTTTAGTTTAATCTAATTTATCCTTCAGTCCGTTGCATGGATCGGTTTTCAACCCACAATTTACGGAACAGAATAAAGATGTAGATCCTTAGTGAAGTGGCCCTCAGATGAGTTCACTCCTATGGGCAGGAGCTTCTAGACACAATTATGAAACATCTAACCAATAGAACCAGAATGCATAGTAAACTCTGTTGAAGTGCTCTTAGACATCGCCGATGCTAATCAGAAATGATATGATCGTTATGCTGGACCCGGAAAACTATAAGTATAACAACGATATAAAGCTCTTGACGGTCGGTAGATCTGGAGAAACAAAGAGCACACATGTGCAGGGGAAGACGATGATCCCATCCTGAAATTCATTTCATCTACCTCAGATAACGAGTTCCAGTTTGGATAGAGACAATAAACATCATATATATATATGCATAAAATTGAGAGAAAACAAAAGCTTTTCTTATCGGCCAAAAGTGAACGTTTTCTACTTATGACATGCATACCAATCAGTGTGGAGTACAGCTAAACACCTAATTCAACCTCAGGTGTGCACATCCTCTTAGCCATATTGCCAGAAAATTACCCAGAACATTATCTGTTAACAATGCTGTTTGAGCAGATAGTTTTTCCCTCATATCTTTATCACATCATGGTCAGAAAACATTCACGCACTGTTATATTAAAGACTGTTTTGAAGCGACCGTTATATAACGATAATTAACTTGCTATGATAAATTCAAGCAGTTGCGCCGCTTTCATCACTTAAGGAGCTTGAATCCGTTGATAATAGAATGACACAACGTCGTTCGCTTTTAATAATAATAATAATCAATGTGCAATCGGAGATACGAATCCACACCCGAGTCTGACAAACTTCCTCTTACTCGAAAAGCATAGCACCTGGTGGTTCTACAGGTTCGGGAAAAATAAAAGAAATATCTAGTAAATTTTCACTGAACACTAATGGATATCATTTCAAAGGGATTGCCAAATTCTTACTGAAACGTTTTACAGCTGCTTACTTGCCACAGAGTACCGACTGGGATCATGGCGTTATCGGAAATACGCTTCACTGGGTAATTCTCAAAACCACCTATACGACCAGAAGAGCTCTGCGCCATGCCGCACAGATGCGTCTGTTCAGGACACGCGAATTGAGTTGAATAAACTTCGGGTCAAAAGCGTGCACCCGTATGTCAATTAGTGAATATTNTGAATATTTGCTGACTGGTTCGCTGTCTACCGCGATCAATACACGAATGAGCCAATCAGGGTGAACCCAGTGTTATGATTGGTACCGTTAGTAATTTCCATGGCAGATTTGTATCCACATAAACCTGAGCAGCATTGGGTGATCAGTTTACTGTCAAACAAGTAACCGATAAGTGACTTAACTAGCCAGCTCATTGTGTGACGTACATTGAGAACTCCTAACTCACTGTCAAACCTGCAACCTATTTAGTCACTCTCACTTTATAATGTCAAAGATGCCCGATTTATTACATGTCCAGATTGAAGACCGCTGCACGTAAGATCTATTTCGATCCAGTGATGGATGCACAATGGGACAGCATAGGAGTATACATTCTTCACGCTCGTGTGCAGTGAGAAGTTTATTCAGAAGACAAGCACTGTCTACGATTCATAAAAGTACTTACAGCGGTCTTCGGGGGAGTTTATATATATATATATATATATCGGGAGGGAGGTTTCGAATTTCACGAAGCCTATTTGCCCATGACGAGATTCTGATCTATCCTTCAATTGGCCATTTGGAGGTGCCTTTGTGAAACCACTTCGGTTCGGTTTATTCTGCTTTTATTCTACCAGTCTTTTATTCGATCTTTTACTCATTAGAAAATCAATCGAACTCCGTACTTTAGACTCAGGTGATCGTTTGTCGTGGTCCCAAACCATTTTTCTCTGATTCATGACTCATGTTCGTCTACTGTTTGTTTACTAGTTATGCTTCGTCGAAGCTTTTTAGTGTTGTACTTGTGCTTGCCGTCATCATCATCATCATCATCATCGTACAGCGAAATACAGTAAAGCGAACTTCACTGATCGCTGCCAAACTCGCAGTGCATACAAGGTTAGTGGTAAAATTTAAGGTGGACAGGGATTAGATCAAGAAAACGACAAGACACTTCTAGGAGAGAAGACCCCCTCTACCGCGCAGTTTTATCAAGTGACTGGTTCTACATTGCCACTACAAAATAGATGCCTCCTCGGTGACTGTTATTTGACGCCAATTATCATTGGAAGTTAACTCTGGGAGGGATTGTGCTGCAGCACCGTAAAATCCCACTGAAAATGAGCGGATAGGATTCCTAGATATACTACTTTAATCGATTGGAGTAGTTAAAAGTAACAAGTTGAACGGCTCCCCGGTGGGAGAATATACGTTCTACGCCAGTTCCATTGACGTTTACTCTATTGATTTAAAAGTCCACATTCGGCTTTCCTCTTTGGTTCTTAGCTCTGTTCAGGTATACTATCTGTGCGATATGTGAATCTCGATAAGTAGATTTGGAACAGAGAGTCTATCTTAACTTGATTCGCAGTGTCGTCGGATCAGGTGTACGCACAGAAATCGGTGTATATATTTTTTTGGCCTATTCAGTTTCGTCATTGGGCTGTTACTTTACTTTACATCAACCGTTTTCTTACTAGTTTTATTGCGTTGTCAAAGAAATATCTTCAAATCACAAAATAAGCTTATTGTTGCAATCGGAACATAGACTGTAGGTGAACGCCTGTTCCAGTGCATTCATTCTCAAATCTTTACAGTATATAAAAAATATGATAATATCATATGATATATAATATAGCCACTGTAGCCACTGAGGAGATGAAAAAAAATTTACATTTACGTGGTTGACTTCGTCGCATACGGAGCAAATAAAGGGGAACTGGAAAGATATTAAGCCCTGAACAGCTGTTCCGACTTGGTTGAGTCTCATCGGCAGTGTGAATCCATCGATCCAACTGGGGGTCGAACCCGGAATCTCACAGGTAGAATGCAAGCATACGACTCACTTAGCCACTGTGCAAAGAGCAAGTGAAGCGTGAACAGAGTAGTTAAGAAGCCCTGGACAGCTGTTTCCACCTGGTTGGGTCGCATCAGCAGTGTGACGTCAATGACCTAACTGAGGATCTATACACGACATAAGACGTTTGAAAGGCTCCATCCGGTGGAAAGTGCACCGAATAGCCGCATCAAACGAAAAGTGCACCAATTTCTCTAGCCTTTTGCCGCTCGCCCATAGGAAATATCGAATCCGAAGACAAATTTTAAACAGAATTGTCAGTTGTGTTAAAGAACGTGTCAGAAAATGGAAAAGGTTATTGATCATAACTTGTCTGATAAATGACTCCTGTGCCTGTAACCAGCGAAACTCCTCTTTAAAGAAGATCCAGCTGCTGAAAAGGCCGCTCGAGCCCTTCGTGGCACAGTAAGACAGTTCAACGCTAAACTCAGATGCATGTTCTTTATATGAACCGTCATCCTATTTCATATTTCGTATGACAACGTAGCTAGCTTAGTGCATCAAGGAACACCGATTAATGTTGTTTAGACAGAGAGAGAGAGAACTGGGTTATTTCCAGTTTAATTGTTGCCCATTTGATCGAAAAGGGACGTCTGATTAACTCTAGTACGGCTTTCGCCATCATCCATCGGTTTCCGCAACACAAATTTGAGGCCGCTCCAATCAAAACGTCAGCAACAATCTAGGCAATTATCATCCGTCTAATAAAGCCAGAGCTGTATGCACCAGGACACCGGCTGGAGCACTCAAACTCCCCTGACTGAAAGCGGGCAACATCACGCGAATCAATTGGCAACGGTTACGTAACCCGTTCATGTCCGACAAAGAGATTTGGAAAGAAACTCGTCCCTCCTCACGCTATGCAACCATTAATTGACCTCGACTGTTTGACTCCAACATATCATCATCCCTTCGTTTGCTTACCTAAATTTGATAGTCATGATTCGAGAATGAACTCACCGCTAACGTGGGCTCGCACATAATCTGTGTTCCAAATGAAGTACGTCCCTGTATTTTCATTTATGCAGTACGTCGTTTCACGATTTGAACCATTCCGCTTTTTGTTATTCTGTTGGTGTTTATTATTTTGCTCATGAGGTTTTTATTACGGTCTTATTGGCGATCTATCAGCCTCTCGAACGAAACAAAACCACTTAGATGGTTTTCCTGATGACAGATAGTTGTTTTCATACATAACAGAACTTTTATGATCCCTGACTTGTTTATCTTTATTTTTAATAAATCTCTTTCATTTGCACATGTTCAGCAAGTTATGTAGGACGAACGATGAGGCAGATTTCCCTAAGGATCAGAGAACATAAACCAGCTTGGCTGAGAACGGATTGCAAGAAAACAATAACCAGTGCGATTATGGGCCACCTTGCTGATACCGGACATTAGCCAGACAACAATGCATTCAAAGTCATTTACAAAGTACCCCAAAACAAATCAAAGCAAGTTCGGAAACGTCATTTGGCAACAACGGAAGCTGTAGCAATCAAAATCATGAACCCACCACTGTGCAAACAGAAGAAGATGGTTGCCGCACTTCAGCTGCCTTGGCCCCAACCAAACCTACGTGATGGCCCGAACCATGACCTCAGTCGTATCGTGATGACGCAACATGGCGTGACAAATGGCACATGAAAAAAGGTCACCGAAAATTCCAGAATTGACCTTCCCCCCCTCCCCTTCGCCTACTGTCCCTATTTTATCCACTCGTCGTGATTAAACTTGATAGACATTGTTGCATTTTCATGCATAACCTCTATGGTCCAATCACATTTATTACTACATTAGATATAAACACGCACACATAACTGTAAAGGCCTAAAGACGGAGTTACAAAAACAAGCTTGTTCGCAATACTGTTTGGCTTTTGATATTCCTATGGGAATCTTCCGTAAATCTCGATTCAATGCATATCATTCATACATTTTTGCATGTGTAGATGTATAATAACGAGTCGTGCCGGTTCAACTGAGTATAAAATAATGCCACTTCACTAGGAGAATAGCAGTTAGGCATCATGAAATCACCTTGCGGTAATTCAGAGAATGTGAGTGGCTGACTGGGCCCCTAAAAGTCGTAATGAATTTTCGCTCATACTGTGATGCAAATGTACGACCGGTGTCAACAATCCTGAGAAGCAAATCGTGTCAGCTTCAGGAAGTCCTCTGAAAGGACATTGTTCATTGCCAATGAACATAGAGTCATAGACACACGCCCTGGTAGTTATTTGAGTTCCTCAAAGCCTCAAATAGTTTTTATCGAGGTGACCTCAGCTCCAAAAGAAGAGAATACGCTGCTTTATGCTATTTCCTATTCTAAATCTATTGGTGTTTGTGATTAGGAGTTGAACAGACTACAACTAACTGTTTCAAGTTCGATATTTCTGTATTCTCGCCCGTTCCAACTGGTCATCGATCAATGGCCGAAACCGATTACTTTGGTCAACATTGACTGGACATTTATTATCAGATGGTGGTGGTGGTGGTATTGGAACACATGTCCTCACGAGCAATATGTTGATGATCGATATTAGACCCGTCAACCCGTACCTCAATGGGGTAATTGTTATCAGTTGATATTAGTCCTTCATCTGAAACGGAGGCTTCCAAGGGAAAATATTTCAAAAGGTAAAAGGCCTCCGGCCCAGATGGACTGTCTCCATCGATGGAGATGTAGTGTTGGTCTTGAGATTGACGAAACTCCGGGGTTCCTTGTGGGGCAAAGAAACAGGCTTCAAATGAGTTATGCGAATAGATAATCCTATCGATTTACAAGAATAGTAAGCCACAGAGGAGTCAGTTTAATCATTATCGTCTCAAAACTTCTCGATGGCATCCAACTCCGTCGATTAACTGCTGTACGCAAACAGTACGAGCGGTAGAGTCAGGTTGGTTTAGGGCCTGTTCGAGGCCGCATCGACCACATTTTCACTCTGCCAAATTTTACAACATAGACATTTATTTCGTAGACTTACCATTTCTATTTTCCTTGATATAAAAGCGGCATTTGACTCAATCGACCGTTTTAAACTCTGGCACTGTATTTTCCTGAAGGATGTGCTCGAGAAGGTTATTTCAATAGTACGATCCATTTTTACTAATAACCGAAGCCGAACTCAAGTTTACAGCACCTTTTCACTCGAGTTCAACACGGAAAGTAGTGTTCGTCGGGATTCGCCTCTCTCCGTCTTCCCTGTTTAAGTTCGTTATTGATTTGATTCGGCAAACAGTCTCGCCTCGTGCGAAGATGGCGGCATCGATTTGCTGTTACATAACAGACAGGGTTAATGGTCGTAAAAATCAAGACGGAACTGTAATAGATGACAGATTGATCCGGAGTATAATGATAACATCATACTGCTAAGTGGAGATCCGAGTAAGATTGGAGCTTTTCTGGATATTTTGAGTGCTAGTGAAGTTATTTTCGCTATGCATTTTTCAGCTTCAATCTGTGAATTATTGCTACAGGACTGAGTTGATCCAGCTCCCAACCTCACCGTGACTGGAGAAGTAATGGAGGTAGTGAACAAATTTTACGATCTGGGTAGGTATATCTCACCTGACGGACGCATTATGGATAATATGTCGAAACGCATGCAGAAGTCTTGATCGGCATTTACCAACTTGAGACATTTGTGGCACCGTCGCGACATCCAGTTGTCTGTGAGGGGTCGCGTATATGCTGCAGCAGTTCGGTCAGTTCTGCTCTATAGAGCAGAGACCATTACGAAAAGCAGATAATGTCGATGCTCGAACCCCGTTGTCTACGCTGTATTGCACGAGTTTGGTGGCGAAACCGGAAAAGCATTGCCAAGATTATGCGGTGATTGGAATAGGCATGAATCACGTGCCACGAATCCCGATTGCAATAGTAGATGAAGCACAGAATCGCTCCGGCAATCGGATACCGGAATCTCCCTTCACCGAGGTACAAAAAGAAGGCCACATAAATAGTGGTTCTTTTATTTATATACCATATAAATAGGCATATCGTTGGAAAAACGGATATCAACCAATCGCCATTATTGTTCTATGAGTCACACGACTTTTGTTTGAACTTCATGGCTTTTGATTGGTCGATAACGTTTAGTTTGGGATCCACTTTACAGAAACTGGAACGATTTGCCTGGTGACCGGTGTTATCTCGGAGGTTAGGATCATCACAATTATCTTGACCGCTTGGCCAACTTTTGCAAATCAAACAAAATTTTCAAGTATCCTTACATTAATACCTGCTCATTTTTATTCCCATACAACGCAAACTAAATTCCTGTTTCATTTGAAGAGATCTTATCTGCCAGCCTACAAACACATGGGGCTATCCTTCGTTCAAAAATGCCTACTATTTCCGTTTTTCCGTTCATTTTCCATAGCCAGTAGACCCTACTTATTGTGTTCTGGATTTCATTGCAATCTCGTGGTTATTAATCCACCTGACACACACTCACAAAGCGTAGAGAGTAACGGATCCGATTCGGAAGTCTGCAATCAGCTTTTCGATACCTTTGAAACTCAAAATACTTTTTTCAAACATAATTAAATACACTTTCGATCTTACTGAAGCAAAGAACCCTTTGAACCGTTCTTTTTTATTAGACAATAATTGGCCTCGCAGACTGATCACGGTTTTTTCGGTGTATCATTAAGATCTGGCTAGTCGGTGATCCCTTACGACGCGT
>UZAN01043000.1:18788-33239 GCA_900618425.1 Echinostoma caproni
CTGGCTAGTCGGTGATCCCTTACGACGCGTACAGCACTGAACTTATCAAACGAGTATTCATGCTTTGTTTTACCCGTTCAGAATTTTGCAACTTTAAGAGATCGCGGAATTTTGCACTAGTGATTCCAACTGGTGTTTGGCATTCCATCTTCGTATGATGCAGTGACTCAGAGAAAAACGTTTTGCGTGTGCGGTTTAGCATGGAATGGTATTACGAGGATTCCCACATTTTGTGTATCCACCGGACCGACACGATCTTTCTATCGTCATTTGTGTCTGTTTTTTGAAAAGGATTCAATCAATACTGGCTTCAGTTTATCAAAACTAGCAAGAATAAAAATGAGACGACTGAGCCATTCTCGTGATCGGTTTTTTTCAAAATGGATTAGATAGGTTGTTGATTGTACCATTTACCATTTCATATTGATCGATTTATGACAATGGCTTGTAGAGTTTGGTAATCAATTCAAAGGTTTTGTGTTCGAAAGCCAACACGGCCATCGCCCGACTTCTCCATTTCACTGTGCCTTATGGCAGCAGCCTTTATTCTTCAGCTTTCCCTTTGCTGAAAATTGACTGCTCAATTGTCTATAAAATAAATGAAAATAAACAGTCTATTATTGCTATTAATTTCCGAAGTTTTTTCGTCGCTTTTTTTTCTTTTAATCAAAAACCTTTAATGGTGCATAGTCAGATTTAAACTGGTCAACTGGTCATCCCAATGATCTGGGGCAACCGGTGAATTGACTCACATTTTATAGACAGTCTACACAATCTAATTAACGTGTGTAATGCGGTCGGTCCGTCATTTAACCGTCTCGCCTGACATATTGGTTCCTTGAACCGTCTACTTGGTTGAAAAAGGAAACCGCAGTTTGAACATTTGCACTCATCACGCTACTTGTCTTGAAATGGATTGATCGCATATTGGTGAAAAGGCGCCATAGGCCACGATTGTATGGGCTTTGGTATTCTCTTTGACCGTAAACCAGTGCCTGGGTGAACCACATCACGTGATGAACTTGAAGGCAATCCATAGGAACAGAACCGAGAGAGCAGGGAAATTGCACAATCAAGTTGGGAAATCCACCATAACGCTCTGTCTATAGCAATATAGCTTTGATAGAACCTTGGCTTTTATTTTCAGGTATCTGGTGGCCACCGCTCAAAGCCTTAATTGTTAACTTTTACGTCATGCGAGGCCTACATAGCAGATGATGTGAAGGAATTTATACAAAACTACGGTAAACAGTAAAAATGGGCAAAAAGTCATTCTGATCCATTTTTGTATCCACCGCTCGCATTACCCGACAACTATATGTTGTGCCGTCGGATCTTCCTTTTTTAACACGTATGCGTTCATCCATCCCTACCTGTTGATCAACTAGTCACGTGATGGAGTTGTCCATGTCACACATTAACCATTGATCCTCCAGACTGTTTATCCGTGATCCATCCCAACCTAGTTTTAGGCCATCGTTGAACGATCAATGTATTCCAGCAAAATAGTCATTAAGCCGATAACTCTGCTGTGATATGCACACACTCGTGTGTTTCGATTTTATGCTTTAGGTTACAGGACCATAATTATCACACCTGATGGAGTTGGAAATAAATAATTCAAAAATGGAAAACATGATGGTTTTCACTGTCGGCTACCTCATTCTTCTTTTGCGACAGTTACGTTACTGCTTAGAGATCAAGGACCAATGACTACACGGTGTGATCATTATTCATCAACGGATTCGACAATCTCGTCAGCACGGAAAACGCCCCCCCGCCCAGTATTTGGGGTCACCGCATGGTACATTATCGTCTTTGGCCGTATCCACAACCAGCCGAGCACGACAAACCCCCACTGTGTATGAAATATAGTTGCAGGGAAACGCGACTGTTTAATCAAATAAGAATGGTAGATTGTTTGACTTCACAAGGAAGTATGGACATTATCTGATTTTATGCAACCACGGTATATGGCTGCACCTAACAGGAAGTCCTTAGACTATTCCACTTAGGCTTCCCTTCTCATGAAATCAGATCAGAACACAGGATTCAGGTATCGTTTTTTCTCAGTAATCTAGTGTCTAGGCTTCGCATAACAAAGCTTTTGGGCACCAGATTAGATGATACCTCTTTGGGGGTAATTAAGACCCACTTTAGTGGTAATATTATTCAGTTAGGGATGGCCTATTCCGAGTTGGACGGAACCCGGTAATCTGAATATCCTTTCTGTATTTATGTTGTAACTGAAGCAGAACAACTTTCAGCAGAATCAGTGTCGTAACTCACAAATTATGATGTCTTGTTCCAGTCATTTTTTCCACCTGATGAAAAACTTGATCAAGACAAATGTTTTAATACCCGTACACTTTGTTTAGGTTCTCGTTAGTTAGAACACATCAAAATGTTTTTTATTGGTTTGAGCTGACTATCCTTCGGACTTCATCTTCACGCACAATCCTCAGTTCATCGATTTGAGCTAAAAAAATTATAATTGTCCCACACCACTACTCACAAGTAATGATGAGTCAAATGCTAAATATCAATCCAGCCTCGTGGGTTCGTTACCGAATCAGTCCGTACCTGCATGGAAGTCATGACTTGGTGGGAGGCTTTCGATTGGAGTTAACAGTATGTCACCTGTGTCTCCCTTCGTTGTTGTCGGGCCCAATGAGCTGACTATCACTGAAGACGACACCTGAACAAACGTGAATTGGCAATTTGGTTCAACCTTGACATGAGCTGGTTGACACAGTGGTAACGCACACGCCTTCCATGCGGTGGGTCCGGAGTTCAAATATCGGACGGAAAGCTGGATATGCACTACTGATGAGCTCCAATAAGAGCGGAACTCGAGTTTAGTGCTTCCGAGTGTATGGTTTAATCGATGAACTGAGGATTGTGCGTGAAGATGAAGTCCGAAGTAAGCTCGAATCAAATCAACAAATAAATCGACAGAGGATTAGAGATTATTGTGTATTCTCTTCAATATAAGGTATACTGAACTGAGAATAGATGACCCGTGATATTGCAGAACAAGGTAATAACACGTCTCTCAGAAATTTCACCAGCAGTACGTGTGTACTGGGGGACGGGGGNGGGGGGGGGGGGGGGGGGGGGGCGTAAGACTTATACGACCTTTTGACAGTGCACAAAAACCATCTGAAGTGTAGTCAATCCCACACCACACTACTCACAAGTAATTGTGAGTCAAATGCTAAACTTGAAAATGGAACATTGAAGTCATTTTATACTTAAATATGATCATTGCTAATTGTTACCACAATTGAGAAAAGCAGTGCTTCCCTTGTGAAATTGAACTTCAATTATTTTTCAGTCTTGGCAACAATTCTTTTACTGATTAGCACGATTTCAAACTGTAATTTTATTCGATCAGAAAGGGTGTCTTGAGAGGGGTCGACGACCGACGGTGGTAAACAGTTCAGACAAAGGTCATAAAGACCACGGAGCTTATCAAGCCCCGGATGAATCAATGCACCTGTTTGTGTTCGCGCAAGTGCATGTGGCAGGAATAGGAACCCGTCTTTCCCCATCTTTCTTTCTTTCTTATGTGTTGCATGGCAGCCCTTTGAATGGCCGCTTCCCTCTACCTGAAAATTGTGTCTTCGTATACTCAACAAAAGGAAGTAAAAATGATGAAATCATAAAAAGATGCACTCACGTTTTGGCAAGTGGTGATCTCAGTCAAGTCAAGTCAATAAATGGCTTCATTACACCATCTGAGGCAAATTCAGCTATCCAATGCCCATAAAACAAGGAGAGACGTATAACTACACTAGGTTTATGGAGTTAATTCAAAACCGTGGACAAATCCTGGAAAATACGGTCCGAGTGGCATAGAACGTGGGAAAGATTAGGGATCACTGAGGAGTTGTGTGCTTTTGTGTACTTTGTTGTTTGATATTACAAATCTCAGTCCAGTGCTTCCACCTCCCTAGAGCGTCCTCGCGTTCTAGTATCAGTATCATAGTATGACAAGGATCTTAAATGGAGGAGTTGTGTATTCGTTCAACCACGGTCTTCATGCAGTGAAGCTAATCTTATGTTTTGGCATGTATTTCATTAAACGGAATCCTGTCTACATTCGACCCCATATTGGGTACGTCATTCAAGCCTGAAATCCATGGTTGTAACGCGACCTAAAAAGTTTGGAACATCCCCAAGGAATGACCATCAAGATGATCCAGGATCTTCAATCGAAGACCTGTGTGGAAAGACTGTAATATCTGGGTTGTACTCCATTCAATATTGTCCAATTGGAGGATATTTGATTTTGGTGTATCAAACGATGCAGAACCTTGAATATACATGTTGCCCACCGTTTTACCTTCTGGCCCAACATTTACTTCAGGCGGCATCCATTCAAATAAATGCGCCAAAAATGTCTGCTAGAGTTTCGGCGTTATTCCTTTGCTCTCTGAGGGTGCATTACGTGCGATTTCTTACCAGCTCACGTTGTTTCTGTTCCCACAAGTCATTCTTTTAAGCTGAGAGACTGGTTGAATCATCACCATGTATTAAATTGCAAAATTGTCAGCAGTACACGAAACAGTGACAATTCCTGAGATTCCTCATCTCTCTTTGATCGATCTAGTGGAAAACTGTCTTGCTGTCCCCCAGTTCATTACCATACCCAACATATTGAGGATTTATGTGGTTCACAACTCCAAGTCTCCGGATTGGGATTGGTCTTCTCTCACATCATACATGTACAAAACAGCTTACTTAACTCACCGAATGCACACTATGTCTATGAACTCAAACAACTCTGTTTCCCCCACCAACATTTGTAGTTTGAATCGAAATCTTAATTCTGTACACCACTTTTCCAACGCTGAGACATGAATGGCGACAGATCTTAACAACCAAATTACCAGTGTCAGATATTTTAATGTCCGTAACAAGGAATGACCGGGGCTTTTATGAAGTTGAACAGCCTAGGTCATCTAATCAACCTTCCAACATCCACCCGTGACCATGCTGCTGACCCCTCTCTTACCCTTGCTGTCATTCTCCGATCCACTCCATCTTCTCTCTCCAACATCAGTTCCCTCTGTTTCATTGAAATTGTTCTTTAAGGTAAGTATCTTTATATCAAACACTTTTCCAAACCCGGCAAATCACGATTCTCTGTGAGGTCCAATCGTGCGGGCAACCGTTCTATACGTTTGAAAATGTTAACATTCTGTCGTAGGCGCCGCTCACTCAACCCAAAATTCCACAACCGCTTCATGCGAGCCAGAAATCAATGCTCGCTCACTATACAGAGAGCTAAGGAACGCTTCATTCGCTGCAAAGCAGAGTGATCAGCTTCATTCGCCAATGGTAACCAACCGTTCTGGTTCCTTGCAATAGCGGTTTCTGCCCTTCTTACTATTCTACCATATGCAATTCCTCGGGTTCTCAAAACAGTTTAATACGTACAAGGGTGTGTGCTTAACTTCGTCTTCGGGGCACGTAGAGTTACATGCATGTTTGTATAAAAATTACGTTGGAATATCAGTTGGTGAGTAAATTGGAATCGAGTTGTGTAAAGTAACTCATGAAATGATAAAAAGCTGAAGTTTGTAATATCCGAGTTGGTACAAGGATCGGGAGGGGTCAGAGGTCATCTCTGTAGCGTTTCGTGGAGATTAGCGTTTTGACAACATCATCTTATCACGATCAGATTTATCATCTAGGTCAACTCGAAACTAGGGCGGCTGGAGTGCACTGACCATTTCTTTCTCTATACTCACTTATGGGTTTCGTGGTTTTATTACAACTGCTTTCGCTATGGTAAACTGGCATTTCTGCAGGAGCTTTGAACTGTTCGGTGGTGCTCGGTAAATGAATTATCGTTGTCAACCTGATGCCCTGTTTCTGTGAGGTGGGCTAATACTGTGCATCCCTTGTTTGTGAACCCCACGAAAAGGCAAAGGTGTTCGTTTCCCGGTTTTACACCAACTCCTTATTCACTATTCAGCCCTTGGCGCAACAAACAGAAAGATCAGCCAAGCTCCTCAAGGTATGTGTTGTATCCCGTATGAGTCCATAAGTACGCAAGTAGTGAATTAAGTAGTATTTATATTTCCAGTATGTAAACGCAAACGTAGCCGATCCGTAAGCCGGTGAGCAAGCAGTGCGTCAACACGCAAACAGGCAGGCACAGAACTGGTGCAAGTCTTACCAAAAGGAGTGTCGTCACGCTGGGCAGTTAGCGAACCAATCAATGAGGAGAGATCAATACTGACCTCTGATTCGCTGAGGTGGATCGACGTTGTAACAGGGTAAGTCCGCATGACGTGCGTCCGTGCGTGTGGTGGCAGGCCGCAACGGTCAAACACGTGATGCGCGGTAAACGTTTCACTCGACTGCAGACCACAACAGTATGGATGTTTGTAAACTACCTGGTTCGGACGGTAATCCACTCATCGCCCAAACAATGGACTCGCAGGAGTTAGACCCTCTTCTACACCACATTTCCCGTTCTTCCGTTGATCGCAACTTTTCTGCACTCTACGAAAAATGCCATTATTTTTCCTACTTTAAAGTGTGACTACCCTTCCGATCCTAACAACTACAATTCCAATACTCTCATTTCTGTACTTTCTAAAAATATTAAACCATTAATTGCCACCAACCTCATGCGTTTCTAGAGGGCGGTTTGCTGGTTGAATGTCGATATGTTTTCACCCTAGCCGATCCCCGGGTGACCTACTGGTTTTTACATAACATTCTGGTCAATGCAGCTCGAAGACGACGAAGAAACTCACTTGATCTCGCTCGACATTTCAAAGGCCCTCGACTGCGCTTGACGCGAAGATCTGCTGTTGAAATTGCGCACGTTCTTATTCCGCTCGTCTCTCATATCGTGGCCGTAATATTTTCTCAGCAAACGAACCATCTCTATCCGATTCGATAGGGTTCTATCTCAGTCAGTCCATGTGTATTCCGGTGATCCCCAGGGTTTCACCCACCTACTTTCTTCTATTTATTGATTATCTTCTGTCCAAAGCGTCTTATCTTATTTACTTCTTTGCTACTGATACCATTCTCCATTGTTCTTATTCCACAACCCAGTATGTCACTACCAGCATCAATCACGGCCTCAATATCATTAGTGCATCTCTGACCTCCGATCTAGGACTCATCTCTCCATGGGGTTCCACCAACCATGTATATTTAAATGCTTTCACCTATCAGTCTCTCTTAAACATGCCCCTTATTCTCCTCAATTGATTTCTCACTCGCTTCCCCTCAGTTTCACAAATTCTCTCTCCTGGTTTTATCCATGAATTCTTCTTTCTGCTGGTCCATTTTTATTTATACACTCCCCTCTTGCGCTGCGCGAAAAGTCAGTATCCTGTTCTGTGCCAGGAGCTTCTTTAAACCCACACAGGTGTGTTTATACAATGTTCACATATTGTAATTACGTATTGGGTGGAGCTTCGTATTCCACTATTTCTGGTCTCTACCGTGTTCAGCGTAAGGCCATCCGACTGATCGACGAACCGTCTTTAACTTTGAATCTGCAGTCACATTCATACCGCCGGACAGATGATTTGTTACCTCTTTTTAAACGTTACTATTTTGGTTTCTGCTCTTCGGAACTTGCTTCCGCGGTTGCCCTTCTCTCGTTCTTTTCTCGTCTTTCCCGTCTCAGATGGACAGTCACCCTGGTCAATTTTTTTGTCCCCAGGTGCTGTGCTTCTACCTTTCAGCCTTCCTTTTTCCCCAGGACTACGAAATTGTAGAACGCTCTTCTCATTTCCTTATTTCCAACCCCTTATAATCTTATTCTTTTCAAAAGTTGGGTTATCAAATTGGTTCTCACCTGAATGTGGCTCTGCATACCTTTCCTTTTACAGTATGTTATCACCAATGGGGTATGCTCTTTGTGTGTAATAAAAAATAACTGATCCAGTTGTGCCAACGTTGCTACGGGGCAAAAAGGTTGTTTCCCGTAATGGACTGTGGCCTTGAATTCCATAGTCCCAAGTTAATGCGACCAACATTATGCCCCAATGTACAATCGGCCATCTACCATCTACTCACAGTCGAGGTGTTCTGTAAGTTCGGGGTGAACCAGAACCAGAATCACTTTATGTAATGTCGAGAGTGTATGGTTGCTCAGACAATAAGGACGCTATACGGAGATGGAGCCATCAAAGTGAGCTTTGTAATGCCAAACAACAAAGCATGAAACAAGCTGTTTGAGTATAGTGGGCGAAATGTGATGAAGATCACCCACTGCCAAACCGTGAGTGCCGGAGAAACGACACATCACAATGGTAATTCGCTCGCTGAACTTTGCTTCTATTCCTGCCACATGCACCTGTGCGGACTCACACAGGTGCATTGATTCAGTTACGGTTTTTTCTGCTCCGTGGTCTTTGCGACCTTTGTCTGAACTGTTTACAACCGTTGATCCCGCCCAATACAACCTTTCTGATCGAACAAAAGTGCTGTTTTGTTTTTGTTACGTAACTTTGTGCTACTTGGTCAACGAATTCATTCCAGGAGTAAAAACTATGGGAGTAGGATGAACTACCCAAGGGAAACACGTCAGATCTCTCAGTAACGGGTGGTTGTCGCGTGGTATGCGACGTAATCCCATCTTTTCGTATTTTGTGATTTAGATCTCCTCCATCGTTGCATACTTTCCATTTGTTATCTAGCAGCTTTCCACCCAGAATATTGAGTTTACCATTTTTGTGCAGTTTCTGAAAACCGAATCCTGAAAGTCACCCAATCAATCGGCTGATCAGACGCGGTCCACACACTATTGTGCACCGGACAGGCCGAAACAATTGGATCATATTTCAGCCTCAACGTCACAGGGTATGTATGTGGGAAACAACTGATACACGAACTTGCTTCAGTCGTGGCTAGGGCAATGCGTTCGCCCACCAACTAAGCATGTTCAGACAGTTATGATCATAAAGGAGCATTTGTTCGCAAATCCGTTTTGTCAAATGTAGTTATCGCGGCATCAGTGTTCTAAAGTGACAAGCAGAAAAGAGAAAGACTTGACATTAGTTGATAACACCCATGTAACAAACTCTCTCGATTCTGTCGCCTCTGGGATTGAGAGCACATCCATAGTGAGCGGTGAGTTCAGGAATGCTCACAAACCCTGATACATTGACTCTCATTGCTTTCATTACAGAACCTCCCAAGCAAAACGGGATTTGCATTTTACTCACAGTTACTTGTGAGTAAATGTGTGGAATGACTGATTTGGATATGAGCTGAATACCCTTCGAATTTCGCCTTTACGCAAAATCCTTAGTCAGCCAAACACTCGGAAGCACAACACACGAATTTTGTTCTCATTAGAGCTCATCCACCATCCCGGCCGGGCTTTGAACTCCGGACCCATCACATGTAAGGTTTGTGTGTCACCGCTGTGCCAAACAGATCATGCCAGGGCTGAACCGAATCGCCAATTTGGGTTTGTTCAAGTGTCGTCTTCGGTGATGGTCGGTTTTGGCCCGATATCAGTGCATGGTTGACTGGACGAACTGAGGATTTTGCGTGAAGGTGAAGTCCGAAGGATAATAAGCCTAAATAAAAACGAGATTACAACCACTGAAGTCATTTGGCGTCAAGTTTTTCTGCCTTGTTTGAATTTTAGTTGTCAAGACCAAGCACACTTAACAGCACCGATTAGTATCCATGGCGGATTCTTAAATGGTCGTGTTCCGGTAAAGTTTATGTTCCAGATTCCACAGATCGTGAAATAAAACACAACTGAGAGCGCACACGAATTCATTAAACGCACAGAAAACTAGATTATTAATAGTAACGATGAAGGACGTTGGATTGACGGGGTATTTGTCAACGTTTTGAGTGAATGGTCGTTTCAAGTCATCACCTGAGTTCTTCGTTTGTTCATTTTAGAGAGTTCCTCGGATGCCATGGGGAAATTTGGTGCTTGAGATTCTTCTCTTGACAAGTTACAGGTATACATAAGAAGATAGAGTAGTAGTGATGGGTCTGATTTCGCTAGGTCAGTGCTTCTCGGGATGCGTAGCTGGTTTTTATGCCGGACATGAATATCATACGATGCATTAGCGTATTTCCAGTGAATTCACCCCATTTTCCAATTGGACTGGAAGGTTTTTAGTTCCTTACCAATGTTGGGTCCTCGAGAATGAGTGCAATCTACCTCGAGTGCCAACACTTACGGGTGGTTCCCAGTTCCGGTGGAAAGTTGGATGTATGCAAATGTATGTGACAATGATTATCTGTTATGTCTGAGAAATCTAGCACTAAGGTTATCCGACCCGGCTGCGGAAATTATCTTAAGAGAATGCAAATGCTCGTACATTTCAAAATGGAACATTGGTTCGAATGAGGAATGGAAGTTGGGAGAGCTCCGGGTCTAGTAACTGGAGTGTGACAGACAAAGGATAAACATATGCGTTATTCAGCCGTTCACTTTTAATCAAATAAACGAGGAATATTTTTTTCTAGGGTCAATTGGGCATTCCAAAGAATTGTTTTGCATAAAAGTAATCTAGATCGCTTTTCACGTTTAAGATAAAGGATTAGTAATTCAACTTCAGTTACTCTGCAAAATTTAAACGCACCCTCCTCACGACGAAGACGTTTGAAAAATTGGGTTGATATCGCACCATGCTGTATAAACAAATCGGTAAAAATGTTTGCCTTTTTCCCCCTTTTTATTCATTGAATATACAAATGTACAGTTAATATTCAGGAAGAGGGCCGTACAAAGGCTGCCTGGGAAAATACAGAGGTAAGGACGACGGGCGGCCATGGAGTGGTTCGAACCCGCGACCCTCAGGTCACAAGTCGGTGACCTAACCACCTGAACACCAACGCCCGTAACAGCCAACAAGTGTTAAATGATTTACTGACAAGTTAAAGAATCACATGTGATGTACACCATCGAAACTTATCCAATGAGATAGCACAAACGATCGATAGAGAGTGGAAGTTAGTTGTGTAAGGACATAGATGTAAGTGGAAAGGAGAATCGTGATCATACTTTTATGGCCTCATGGTATTCGTTTGCCCTTTGGATCAATGTACTTTGCATCCGTAATAAACAATTTCCTCTATTAGAGTAGTGGAGGATTTGGTTTGATAAGTGTGAGTTGAAAAGCTAGGAAGCACTGAACGGCTGCTTCGACCTGACTACGGACCTGGAAGCCAGTGCTGAGATGCGCGAAGTGTGATGCCCGCAACAGACTCGCAAAGATGGGTTATGCTATATCATGTATATTAAAATTGAAAAAAAAACACCTTGGTTATCTGCTCGGTGGTCGAGTGGGTATTATACTTGCGTTCTACCTCTGAGATCAGGCAGGGTTTGATCTCCAATTGGGTCGATTTATTCGCACCGCTGATAAGACCCACCCAGGTCTAAACAGGTGTCCAGTGCTTCCCAGCTATGCAGCTCATGGTTCACTTACATGACGAAATTCATCAAATTTTCTGTATCCTTAGTCTTGATTGATCTCGAACACACGGGCAAGGAAGCAAACGATGATCGATTCCAAGTATACTATGTAAGCTGAGCTACACGGTCGTCAAATGACGATTTCCCGTTCATGAAAGCGAGTGAGCATGCTAAGTTGCCCATAGGGAATAATACATCAAAACTTGTGTATGTGGCAAAGTTAGTTCAACCTTGAGACTAGTCCAGATGATTATATGATACAAATTTAACCAACAGCGTGATTAATAAGCTCGTTTCCACTTATTCGCATTCATGACATTAAGCAACATCAAATTTGAATAATAACGGCCTGTCGACGTGTGTGTATCGTCCTGTTCAATGTAGGCAATCCAGAACGGTAAAGCGTTGTATCCTAACCACAGCCGTAAGTTTTCGGATCAATGACTCCGTCCCCCTCCCCCTATGTTCTCAGAATTCATGCAAGCACTTAGTCTCCTCTGGCCCACTTTATCTACACCAACATGTGTCGCCGCTTTAACCTTTGACACTGATCAATTTCACAAACACACGTCGGGAGCCAGATCTGAAATTTTAGGAATGGGTTTTCCTATCCCCTTTCTTCCTGGTTCTTAGTAGGATCTAATGTTATGTAACAGCATAATTATGAATGACTGAAAACGACTAGGTTCGCCATGCTGTTCATTTGGTGTGATCAACCCCGCCAAGGACAAAAATTTCCAATGTTGGGTAAAACAGCTTTCCAGTGCTCCCTGTCAGTAATCACGCGTTCTGATGTGTACAGTTTATCGACAATAATTCTACCGTATGAAAGGAAGATCATTGTCGCGAGATGTTACCATTTCGTTTAATCTTTTCAATCATGTACTTAAAACAAACAAGCACATGGAGTTGTTCAATTGTGGTGAATGAACGTGTACAAGCATACAAAAGCTACTAAACATAGAAATAGAAGGTCAACTCCACGTTAAGTAAATTGATTGTATAAAAAACTTTTGTGTGCATAAGGTCGGGTGATGTAATCGAATAAGCTGACCCCAATTCGCCTTTCAAACCACTCTTACGTAATCGCGAAGCCAAGCTGATGGCGATTAGTGAAGCACTGCTTATTCGATTACATCATCCGACCCTATGCACACAAAAGTTTTTGATACTTCAGTCTTCAGGATTGAGGGCAGAGTGCCCGTGTAAGCCCCATCACCATCGGGTCGAAGGTCCCATCACAAGTGTTCGTTCCTCCATAGCCCCTTCAGGTGCTCATCCAGACGCCGTTTGAAAGCAGCGTCTGTCTTCTCTTCCACCACAATCGCTGGAAGGGAATTCCAGAGTGTTATTGACCTACACAAGAGTCGGTAGACTAAGGAAGACCAAATGACTGAAGTTTCCGCAACGTGAGAAAGTGCCCCCGCGTGCGGTGCTCTGTCCGTAAAGGGAAGTACTGTTGCAGTTCCGGGCCCATATCATCTCTCAGGATCTTCCTCAGGTAGATGAGATCTCCCCTGAGGCGTCGATATGCAATTGGGAACAGACCAGTAGCCAGTAAACGACCTTCATAGCTGGTCCCGCGTAGTCCAACAAAGAGTCTAGTGGTAGCACGTTGTACACACTCCAACTTAGCCAGTTCACCGGCCGTGCAGGGGTGTGTCGCCGCACCACCATACTCAAGTCTTGGTCTGACATGGGCAGCGTACAGCAGCCTGAAAGCGTCCATCGTGAGCTGGTTGAAAGACCGCCGAATAGGCCCGAGAATGCTCCATGCGCTAGCACAGACCCGATCGGTGTTTTCTCGGGTCTTCAGTGATGACGTAACCATAACACCCAGGTCTCGTTCGCAAGATGTTCTGCGCAAGGTGGTTCCCTGGAAGTTGCAGACTACCGCTGAGTCAGCACGCCCCAAATGCAGGTGAGCACACTTTGCTGTGTTAACTGGAAGAGCCCAGGTGTCCGCCCACTGAGCCAGGTTGTTCAAATCCACTTGAAGAGAACTTCGATCATTCGGATCCTTGATTGTACGCCAGATTTTGATGTCATCCGCATACATGAGGGACGGGCTGTACAGTTGACCAGGCAGGTTGTTTACATAAACCACAAAGAGCAATGGATCAAGAACCGAGCCCTGGGGGACCCCACTGGGAGCGGAATACCACGCAGAGAGCGATTTACCAACACGGACGCAGAATTTCCGATCGATGAGGAAGTCTCGCAGCCAATTCCGCATTACCACACCTACACCTAGGTTGGACAGCTTTCGCAGAAGGAGGTCATACGGCACCTTGTCGAAGGCCTTGCTGAAGTCCACGAAGATGATGTCCGTTTCGTTTCCTTTGACCTTGTCCTCGGTCCAGTATTCACATGCAAGTAGCAGATTTGAGAGGCATGAGCGACCCGACCGGACACCGTGTTGTTGGTGGCACAGGTGACAATTAATCAACTTACCGTGGAGTTGACTTACTATTTCTGTGTTTAGTAATCTTTCTATGCTTGTACACGTTCATTCACCACAGTTGAACAGCTCCATGTGCTTGTTTGTGAGATTGAGAAGATTGAGAAGATTAAACGAAATGTTAACACCTCGTGACATTTATCTCATTTCTATATTGCGCAAATGGATAAAGGGACTCAATGGTTCAAATCTAAAAAAATATTCAATCCCATAAAAATGAATGTGTCAGGGGCAGGATCGGTGGTCGGACTAGCCACTCGACCGGTTATTTACCCAGATGTTGCTTTGTCATTCGGTCCAAACAGCTGAACAGATCTGGTCTATCCGTTGATTCGCAAGGTGCTTGAGGGAATGTGGACGGATTTGAACCAATCTGAGAGCAGTTGTCCACCGACCGATGAGGCAGTTTTCCTGATGCAGTCAAGCTGCCCGTAAACATCAAAGGGAATAGGATGGATTCGCTTACGTTTCTGACAAAATTTGGTATGATAACTGCCATCCATAATTAAACACTTTGATCCGATAGTATCGACCATTCGATTTATTACTCGACGAA
>UZAN01043001.1:17471-27974 GCA_900618425.1 Echinostoma caproni
TTTCCACTCGACGGTAAGTTCTCGAAAAAATAAGACGAAAAGTCAACATTCGGCGATATAACGAGGTCCGCGAATCAGTGAAAGTTTATCTAGGGGAGTTTGTGGGAAACTCCTGAATTCAAACCAACTAAGCAGAGGAAAGCCAGTAGGACACTGGACGGCACTATCCTATACAAAAGATAGGTTGATGACACATTGATAATCACTCGAAGCGCCAGGGAGACTGAGGAACTGTTAACTGAATTGAATTTAGTTCACAAGGACATACAATTCACTACGGAAACCGAGAAAAACAGCAAACTCCCATTTCTGGATATTGCTATTAGTCGAAGACCGGACGGGACTATTTTGAGGTCTGTGCATCGAAAATCCACCTGTTCCGGTCAGTATATGCACTTTGGAAGTTTCGCTCCAATCCAGTACAAAAGAGGTTTCGTACGTACACTGGTTGACTGAGCTAGGAGGCTGTGCACTTCAGATAATGTGAAAAGTGAGTTAATTCGGCTCACGGAAGCTCTGAAACTAAATAGCTACCCAGCAAAGTTTATACAATTGTAAAGCGAAAAAAGCCAATCCCAGACCCTCGAAGATGATAGTAACAAAATGCGACGTCACCATTCAACTTCCTTTCAAAGGTGACGATGTAGGACAACTCATACAAAGACGGCTGGTGGCGACTGCAGCTCGCACGTATTTTGCTGCAAATCCAGTCGTTCGCTTCTCAACAACCCAGATTCCGAAGCCCTTGGTGAAATCACCGCTTCCTCTGTCCGCCAAATCCCATGTAATCTATGAATTTCAACGTTGGTGCGGAGCTACCTACGTGGACAGAACAGAGAGGCAGCTGCTTACCCGAGCGACTGAACACATACCGGTATGGGTCGAACGCGAGCGAGATTGAACGCTACACAAACAACCAGGCCATCAAGCCAGTCTCACAGAGCACCTGCGTCATCAATTGCTCGCCATATGCTGCAGACTGGCCACCAAGCTGATCGTGGGACTTCGTTTCGGATTGTTTACACAACTCCGAATGGACGGCTGCTAAGATTTGCAGAAGCCATTGCAATCAAGCGCCGAAAGCCCCACTGTGTCAGCAGAAGGAGGTCTACATCAGTCTGGTGTTGCCCTGGTGACCACGTAAGCGGAAGAATGAACTGATACCATGTTAGATTGTCATGACTCTTGATATATAAAATATTTTTTCTGCAATAAGCACCAGCTGAGATGCAGCGAAATGATTCCGGAATTCAATCGTGCTCGCTTGCAATGTTGTGTTCTTTGATCACAGCAGAGTTGAATCAGCGTCTCTCTGTGCAACGCTTCGGCTAGCCAAAGGCGCTAGTCGTGAGTTCTCTGAGAAAATTCATTTGCTTTGACCCGGGCAACCTGGCAGTATGCCGCTCACAAACGACCCACGGGACTTTGTTAGCGCTATAAAGATCATTGAATCATGATTTATTTGGCATACAGTTTGGATTCCGACGCGTAACATATAACAGCAGAATGACTGGTCACTACTCAAAGTATAAAAGTCTAATTGGGTTATTCAAAAGAATGGATGCGCCTTCAGAAGATTGGCTATCACATTTCACTGACGCGGTTTCACTGAAGTTTTATAAACTGAGACGTCAATGACAATAATAATAAATCGATCATTCATGGAAAATCACTGACCGTGAGCAATGACGCCGCAGTGGCTCGTTTGCTAACATCGACCTCGAGACAACAGTCCAAAAAATCCAACAATTCCGGACTCAGATGATCCTTTCGGAAATGTGGTTTCCCGTTTGTCGCGATCAAATACAGGGCCTAGATTGCGCGAAGCGGATAAGGGGGCAAAGATAGGGAGTAACTTGATCGACTGGTAGCAAAATGTAACCGCATGGATACACACACAAAACAAAACAAAACAACGTAAGTAACTTCTGACGACTCAAAACGCATGAACTCGGCGGAGCGGGATAAAAGGGAGAAAATAACGAGGAGGGAGAACTGCAACAACCAAAGAACGAATCGGGTTAGCCAGTGTGAAAAACGAAAGTGTCCTCGGAAAACTAACACCAATTCAACGATTTAATGGAGAAAGTAATAAACGACAGTTTTCAAACAGAAAGGGAAAAATCACAAAAAAGTAAAACGCGGTGGAACGACACACTCAGAAAACGAGGGTGAACGACCCAGACAAACGGAGTGATGGTCTAGAGAGATAAAAAAAATTGAGACCAGAGCAGTATCTAGTTTAGCTGGTGATAGGTCACGAGAATTCAGCTGACATCATTCATAGAGTCAATACATATGCATTGGGTAATGCTTAATGTGGGAACATCAGATCATATTAAAAAGTAGAACTGACTTCAATCTGCATTTGGTCATTTGGTCAAAGAAAGAAGCGGAAGATTCTACAAAGAATATATGTGAACAGCTTATGAATTTGAACAGATTCAGTACTGTACGAGATACACAAGAAAAGTTTAAACAATACTTTGAACATTTAGGAGAAGCCTCATATTAGATCAGACCGATTAGGCGTACCGAATTGTCTCATTAGACGCCAAATAGTATATTTTGTAGACTCGCGAAGAGAGGAAATCCGAGTAGATGGTCATCGAATCCACCGAAAATAACGGTGAAAATGTCAGAACAGAGAATTTAAAACACGCAAAAGTGGAACCCCATTGGTTAGGCTCATTGCTTGGTCGTTAACACGCATTGTTGCGTTTCGATGTGTGTTCGAAACCCACCGTCTCCAGTTTGACTTGGTGGTAGTCGGATGACCTGTTAACCATCGAGATACCTTTAGTAGTTTGAACTCGATTATAGAAACAGCCGTCAGTGGTGACTAAGAGACAAGCGTATCTTTTACCAGTACTGGTATTATTAAACAAATATACCATTTTATCTCGCAGATTATAGTGTTTGAAGTTTAGTTGCAACCCAAGTTTTTTTTTCCGTCTGATTATCAAGAAATCAGAGTTCGTAACTCAAATGTAGATGCGGCAACTGAATATTCCGCTTTTCTCGAAAATTTCACCTTTGGGAGATTACCTCAAACGGTCGAGCTCGCGGTCCCGTCCATCAAAACTCCAATCACTGAACCTTGATTAATTAGAAAAGACTAGGGGCCAAGACGGTAATATCACATTCCTCCTCACTATTATTGTCAAGCACTAGAAGCGTCAACCGACGCCACGACACGGTTTCACCGCCATGTCACCTCTTTCAACTTTGCCCAGAAGGTGAGCACCAATCCGACTGAGGCCCTATGCGGTTCGCCACTCCAAATCACAACAATGAAGTTGCCGGTTGAAACTAGTAGACAGTGGGTCTTCGTTTCTCGCGATAGGATGTTTAAGAGAAACTGGACTTCCTTCACGTAATTTATCAAGAGAATTACACAGTAAGTAACATGTGAACCAAAAGGATGAGGTATACTAGTATAAACAATTAGAAGATTAAATTGATGTGACACATTGCAAGATTTCGGATCATAGGAAATAATATTACGCTCCAATGATCATAATGATGTCAGGAAGGCAAACTAACATTATCCAATTGCATCGCCATTACTGTTCTCGCAGGCAATACGCACCACAACTGGAATCAATAGGTTATCGCTGTCAATTTGTGTGACATGTGATGCGATTATCCCGGCAGGAGGATAAAAGTGACACTGCATTGCATTATGCGTATATGTGAGACCGAGAGGAGGAGGAGGGATGGCAGATAGTGAAAGCGACTGATCGAGTGATTGCAATCGATCGGTCGAACGATCGTCAGCTAAAACATCAGGCTCACTGGAGGAAGAAGTGATGAGAGAGAGAGAGAAAGACACAAACAGAGAGGGAGAGGAAAAGGGAGAAAGAGTTATTCTTCAAAGTACGCATTGTTGTTATTTGAAGGCCTGAAAGCATACCGCGGAAACACGATCGATGCTCAGTCACATTTGCATGAGCTCGGTATCAATTCTGTACAGTTCTCCACAGCGGATGCATTAGTTCCAACGTGAAGTGCGTTTGTGAGCTGCCGATTAGGCAGGCCTGTCACTTGTGCATCAATGATTGTGATGCGATTGATATTGTGTGTGCGTGTGTGTATGATTCATTACGCCCAGTTTTATTTTGTCATGGCCTCTCAGAAGACTCCAATAACTTTAAAGATCAACAAGTCTCGTTCCCATCACAACCATTCAATTGATTATTCATCTGCAGTGGCGCACTAAGTGGTCGTTCCTGTTATAAAACTGGCCCGCGTCCACAGATATCTGTTTGGAATAGATTTTGGGAAAATTCTATAAGGTACATGCACGTTCTTTCCATTCGAGTTTAAACGGAATTCAATTGACAATCAAAAAGAGATTAAGAGAGAATATATGAGTGGTTTCACAACAGAGAGAAGTTCAGTCAAGAGTTTAAACGCCTGATGAGCTGTGAATGTGCATTGGCCAAGGCTGATTAAATGCTCTGAAGCGTTGATATTCAAACAGTGAAAGCAAAGCATCTCTGATTTAGCGAAAATGCTCATAGGAACAGTATCGAGAGATAGAGTTTAGATTAGGAGCAGCCTTACAAAGCACGCACGGGTACAGTTGTAGCGGTGAGGCTTTAAGGGGGGATTGGAGTGGTTGATCAGACGATTACCCTACTTGAAAGTCGACAGATTCGCAGTAGTATGGGTCTCTCAATACTTCTAGCAAACGAAACTGAACCATGAACGAACCGTTTTCGTTCTGAAACCAATAATCATAGATTTCGCTCCTTGGCCTGCGATAAATCCGACGGCCGTGGTGAACTGATCTGTTCCGCCAAGTGACTTGTCCACCAACACAAAGCTTAGGATCAATGTTACAAGTTTCATAAAAATTCCCACTGGAATCTATTGAGCCACATAGTTTAGTTCCAATTTCACAGCACATATCCGCTCAAGCATTCTTGATGGCTTTCGAAGGCCGTAAAACACATACCAACACACAAATCATGTCACCGTAACCTTTCCATTTCATGTTCGAAATACGAGGGTAAAGAAGGGAACTCCCGACCGCACATTACCGAAGGGAGGGTGGGAGACAAAACGACGCGGAAATAACGGTCTGCAACTCGATGATTCAGGTCCTCATGAGAATACAAAAGGCAAGTAATACTGCTGAGTCCGAATTAAGATGAAACATCTGTCTACTGTTCTTTTATCATTGTTGGTAAATTCAACGGACTGAAATTGGAGCAGAAAACAACAACCCCCAAGAAAGTGAAGCTAACACCAATCAACCATTGATGTGGTGACCGTCAGCTCGCACGAGTTACTCTAAAAACAACATTGAAAGACTGTTTTTCACACAGAAATTTGAGTGAATGTAAGCGAAATGTAGCCGAAGGATGAATCTCGGCGACAAAATCGATGATACTCATTGCCATTCAGTCCGTACATTTGACTATCCCTTCGACTGTATGAGCAAACAGGCAAGCACACGCACACACACACACACGGACACTGAGAAGCACTTTATCCCGTTTTCAAGGACATTCTATACGAGAAAAGAAAAACGAACAAAACCAACGTGACCTGAAGAGTGAAACAGTCACGTTTGTTTTTCACTATAATACCCGCTCAGACGAATATGTATGTAAAGCCGCCCGCTGATTGTGTGAACCCGAAGCTACACGACTTAATATTGTTCAGTTCCGAGGGACACAAACGAGACCGGATTGTTGATGAAAAAAATCTCCCGGTCATATTCGATGCTTGACACGATCTAAGAAATAATCCGTATGACTATTTTGCAGTCGTTTTTGATTGTTAGATCTTGCAAGCTGTTTGGTCACTCGATGGTTGAAAGATTGCGATTAGTAATAAGGTGATAGATAAATAAATTGAACAAGCATTATTATTCCTATAGTTGACATAAGTCTGAGTCGACGTAGAGTCGAAAAATTCCCGGTACACCAATTTTTACAACCAACAAATCGGTCCACTATCATAAGAACTGTCTGAATAGTCCCACACAGCACATTTTAAACAAAACACTAGGTGGAAAACGATCTCGTTTTCAGTGAATCGTAAACATGCCAATACGTCAGAATACCGGAATTAATAATGAAGAATAAAATTGCAGTTGCTGTTCAAAGGGGACACATCAACTGAGGTCAAACAAATGAGATTATCCGACGCAATTGGTAAAATGTTCTAAAAACTTCGTGTGGTATTCTCGTTCAAGTCAATTGTACGTTTGCGATTGAAAGACAAAGTTCCCAACACTGACCCAACGGCTATTAAAGGACCCTGTGTAACTAACAGAGATGAACGGACCCATGGGCTCCAAATACGTCTACCGAATGGCGGATGAGCTGATACGGAGCCGCCGGCACCAACACACTGCTATCTTACAATCCTAACTTGGTCGTCAAAAGGCTAGAGATGTTCCCCTTGAAACAAAACACCGAGTGGTGCTGGGGACGTCCCTCGTATCAAATGTCCCAGAAACTGCATGACAATCACGGAGCCAGTTGATCCCACTCTAAGGAACCAACTGCAGTTTCAGTTTCAGTTTGTATAACCATTAACCATGCACTATCGTGCGCCAGTTTTGGTTGCAATCTTTTGGCAGCCCATTTGGATGAACATTAGCAGAAAGACAGGAAAGGTTAAAAGTAGGATCAAAGAGAAAATTTAGAATTTCAGAGGACTAATCTTGTAGAGAAATCGACACGATGCACGAACGCCACTGTTTACGACACTCACTCAATGTCTCTAACCATCGGCTACCATCACCCCGAGGTTCCGGGTCAGGGAGCGACCAACAAACTGCAGTAAAATAAGTATTCATGAGTACAACCGTCTGTGATTGAACACCGGAACGATTAAGTCACTTGCCAGTGCAGTGATCTCACACCTCGTTGAAACGAATCACCCTGTGAACGTGGCTGAGGTCTCCCGCTCCCTGATAAAGATTCGTGGTTGACCAGCAAGACAGGTTTGTTGTCGGATGCTGGCCGCCACAGAAACGGTGGACATCCGTCAGCACAACCCGCTCTACGTTCCCCAAAGCAATCCGTGGAGATAGTTATACTCACTTAGTCTCCCCTACACACCTCGTATTACGAGTAATCTAGATGATCGGATGAATGCACAAGCAACTGTGACCATTGTGAATGCAAACGCCGGTCTTATGATGAAATCAATCAATCAATCAATCAATCAAGCTGCGATATAATCGGTGTATTCCGAAGCAAAATGTTAATCTTGATTACTGTTATTATATTGTGATGTACTGGTATTGCCACAAACATGCGAATTACTACGAAACAGTCATGTCGGTGACCAGAAAGTCCAACAGGACTCACACCCATGTATGAAATAAGTCTGAAAGAATCATGTTCAGAGCAGATTTGACCTTCATACAAGCCTTGACTAGGTCAGACGCATATGACTAACAACAAGAGGTCAGTTTCAAAAACAGCAAACTCACTTTGAGTGGGTTCTCACTCAGATAAGGCGGTTCGCCCTCAATCATCTCTAATGTCATGATACCCAGGGACCAAATATCCACCTTGTTACCGTATTGTTTGCGGCTGACCACTTCCGGAGCCATCCAGTAAGGTGTGCCAACCATTGTGTTCCGTTTCACATCTTGGTCGGAGCTGAGTTGAGCACAAAATCCAAAATCGGTCAATTTTACTGCACCATCCAAACCGAGTAAAATGTTGTCCGATTTAATGTCTCGATGGATCACGTGTTTGGAATGCAGAAATTCCAGAGCCTGCAGGGTCTGTCAAGAAAATAAGCATGAAAGGAAGAAATTGGAATTAAAGAGGATTATAACACATTATGCAGATGACCGGATAGGTTATCGATGAGACATTTGCAGGAACTGTGGTCAGTAGAATAATGCGAACGCAACGAGCGATGGAGAAGAAATCAGATAGAGACAAACGCCATAGCTGCACGAAAAACAGACAGAAATAAACTTCAGATTCGCTGAAATATTGACACAATGATTTATGAGGAAAGACCACAAAGCATTTGTTTGTTCCAGCCTATAGTTCCTAGTTTAATCCAAAACAGTTTCAGTATGATCGGAGTGGGTGTCTTGGGTTGGGGCCAGTCAATTTTTCTTTGCACCATGCGAAATGCTCCTATACGAACAAGTGTCTCAAATATCCTCCACTAAGATAGCTCCACATACGGTTTCCACATGGCGGTTTAATCTACACAAAATGGGAAGACGAAAAGCCAACATCGGTTCGATTTGGCATCGAGATGTAATTGGGCACATTGGACGCTTGACTCCATCCAAAGTGCGTACGATCCAATGAACAGCAGCTGGACAGCGACCCCGACAGAGCTCACAGACCGTCTTGCCGCCTTGCTCGTCAGGCTTTGGCTGGCTGAAGGCTCCAATTGTGAGTTCTCTGGGAAAATGCATTTATATTAACCCAGGCAACTTGGCAGTATTCCGCTCACAAACGATTCATGGAATTTTGTCTGTCCTATAAACATTTATTTATAGTTATTTGCTTGACGCACAGTCTAGATTCAGAAGTATGAAATATAATAAGATAAAAAAGCCAAGTTAAACAACAGACTGATCCAGTGTTTGAGTAGATGAATAAGTGCCATTGTTTGCGACACCCAGCAATATCGCGGTGTCTCTAACCATCGGTGACCATCATCTCAGGGTCCCCGGCCGGGTAGCCTAACGGAAACCATGTGAGCCAGTTTCCTGGTCAGGGTTTTCATACGATCTTGCCAGGTCTTAGGTTGACCGCCCTTGATTTTTTTCCAACCGCTACCTGCCTCATCTCATCGCTTGCCGTGGCAACCTATCTGGTGACATGCGTAGCACATGTCTCAACCAATGTGATCTATGGAAGTCGACTAAATGCTCCAGTGGACGACCACGATTACCTCAAACTCTACGCATAACCTCAGCATTGCTCGTCCAGTTACTCCACCAGACTCGTGCAATGCTACGTAGACAGCGGTGGTCGAACACCGACAACCTATTTTCTCATCCTGTTCCCGTAATAGCCAAGTTTCTGCACCATCAAGCAAAATGGGCAGAACTGCTGCATCACAGACAGCCGGACGTCGCAATGGTGCCACAGATGTCTTAAATTGGCAAATAACAACCGAGCCTTTTGTATGCACGCCGACACTTCATCTGTGATGCGTCCGCCGGGAGAGATACAGCTACCCAGGTAGCAAAACTTGTCTACCTTCTCTACAACTTCCCCGGTCAGGGTGAGGTTGGTGACTGGGCCAACCAAATCTTGTAGTAGCATTTAACACTTTGAAGGTGCAAAACGCATACCGAACATGGATACATTAGCACTCAAACTATCCAGGAAAGCTTGCAACTTACTTGGATCTTCACTTAGTAGCACAACGTCGTCTGCATACTCTAGATCAGACAGTCTACCACCTCGGAGTAAATCGACACCGCCATCCTAGAACGAAGGTAGAGCTGTGTCAAGAATTAAATCTATGACAAAGTCAAACAGAAACGCAGAGGGAAACCGTGTCGAACAACACATTCTGCGGTGAACTCGGGTGAAAAGTGCAGTAAGCCCGGACTCGGCTTCGGCTACTATTATAAAGCGATTGTAATATTGAAATGCACTTCTCGGGCGCACCCTTAATTGGAAAGGCAGCGCCAGAGTTTACAGCGATCGACTGAGTCGAAAGCCACTTTCGCGTTCTAGGATTTAACGAAGAGTGAAGATGTGGTCGATACAACCTCGATTAGGTCTAAAACCAGCCTGGTTCTCACGTGTGCACTCTTCGCGTACAACAGACAATCGACGGAGTATGATGCCGGCGGGAAGTTTAGAGGCAATATTGATTAAACTAATTCCCATGTGTTTTTCACAGGAGGATCTATCACCTTTCTTGTAAGTCGGTATGATGACCGACTCACACCATTCAGTTGGAATCTGTTCTCACTCCCATACTGAGCCCAGGAGTTTTGTTAACTCCAAAACCAAGGCTGAACCTCCATCGTTAAAAACAGATGGGAACAGCCCATCGGGGCCTGAAGCCTTATGCTTTTTGAGATAGCTTATTTCTCGGGTAACCTCCACTTCAGATGGAGGACTGATGTCAACAGTTGAACCGGGTGTAAGGAGGTCGTTTGCTAACGAGAGTCAGCTAAGCTGAGCTTTAAAGTGTTCTGCCCATCGATCTAGATGGCGTTACTGAATATGAATCAGTGTGCCGTCGGACTCCTTAATTTCCTCACTTATGCCTACTTTCCATGGACCTGTACTCCTAATTAATTGGAAAAGATTGCGACTCTTACCGATAGCGGCAGTGTTCTTCATCTCTCGACCCTTCCCAACCCACCACTTCTCGCGGTCACTCCTCAGAGGATACAGACAGTACACTGCCACTTCACAAGCACTGATGATGTCACCTCGGCTGGCGATGAAACGTTTGCAAACAAATTACCAAGCTCGGCGAACAGGCGAATTGGAATTCAGTTCACCCGAGCTACGAGAACCGATTTTC
>UZAN01043001.1:33536-44199 GCA_900618425.1 Echinostoma caproni
TGCACAGGTGAATGCACTCACCAAGTAGCTGTCCAAATAGTTCACGATATTCGGATTCCGATGCGCCCGCATGACCAGGATCTCGTTCAGAATCAACTCTTTCCTGGGCTGCTTGCGCAGGTTCATCTGTTTGATAGCCACTCGCTGACCAGTCTTGATATCGCGGCCAATCTGGACAACTCCCGAAGCTCTGTAAGGAAAGATGCGGAGCAAGCCCATTTGAATACCTAAACTGGGTGGTTTAACGGACTGGTAATTAGCAGTCGAAAGCGCCAGTACAACAACCACCACACACTCTTGACCATCTTCTGATTCATATGTAACAGGACTGCGTGGGCCTTTCTGACAGAAGTCAGACTGGGAGAAAGTGTCAGTGGCAGTCTGTGCTAGGCATGAACAGAGACTCAAGTGGGCCAAATGACATAAAGCTTGCGCATTGAGTCAGGACATGAGCATATCAGACCGGAAACAGGAAAATTACTTTCTACGGATGGAACATATTTTTTCACGACAAATTGCGCAGTATGAAACTAATTCTATGCCCAGCACAGCAGATGGTCTCTTCATGACAAAAACAGTCCTATTCAACTATGACAAAAGTAGTGGGTGAGCACATTCACGACGTACTGGCGATGTACCAACGGACCACATTGCTATAACTTAACACAAATGGCAAAGATGCTGAGAACGTCAAGAAGAGTGTTTCTTCATCGTATTTTGCTAAACAACTTTTGGCGACAAACCTCCGCAAACAACATTCTGTCACACTTCCTTCTATCCACACCCGCCTCTGGAGAGGTCACTCCAGCAAATAAACACGGTGAGGGGCAGTTAAACGGTCGAAAAACCCCCGCTAGATGGATGTAGGAGCGGGTACCTGGGGCTTCCTCTCGACGGTGGGAGAAGTCTTCACACTTCATTGGACAGCTACCGCCCGCCCAAGCTGGGCAGCCCCCAGCCAATAAGGTGCTGTCCCGTCCACGTTCCACTTGTCTCATTGGGTGCATGAGGCTAAGGGCCGATCCGAAAAAGCGGACCGATAATCAACGCACCAGCAAACAACAAACTTAACCGAAATTCAAAGGCCTTGCGTGACAGGTCTCCAAAAGCCTGCACACGAGTGCTTCGGTCACGCTCCCGCGTTGGATTTACGCCCCACTGACTTGTGGGTCACATTCTTCAGTCAAAGGCTCCGGTTAGGGTTCCCAAATAGAAACCCCTTCGTCGGTGTAGGCTACTGCGAAGTATGTCGCGCCCGAAAGTCTTGGGTACCCATTTGGAAAACCATCCTCCTCATCTGTCTAGTTCTTCTTCTCAACCCCAAATAATCCCAGATGCCTCCTGTTTACGAGACCCATCGGATATCACTCAACATTTTACCAGTGAAGCCAAACAATCAGAAGTTACAGGATTTTTGAAGCCAAAATCCCCTTTTCACTTATCCGCATTCAATGTCTGCACGCTCTATCAAATTGGCCAACAAGCTGCCCTGGATAAAACTCACGAACCTTTAATGTAGACGTATGTTGTGTCTCGAAACACACATACAAGACCCCACTTCACTCTGCGTTCTCCTGATCGAAACTCAACCTCACCTCGGGATTGCGCTAAGTGCCAAGGCTGAGCGCTCGCTTCTTGACTGGATTCCAGTCAGTAGCCGATTGTGCGCTGTACGTCTCAACGGTTCAGTTCGAGTCAACAGCTACAGAATGAAGCGTCGATGGTTATTCGTCGTATTAGCGTATGCACCGACCGANACCGACCGAATGCAGTATACCTGAAATCAAAGATGAATTCTATGAGGATCTTTCCCAACTACTCCAACGTGCTTGATCTACGGACGTCCTCCTAGTCGCAAGAGACTTCAACACTCAACTAAAATCTCTGGACGAATCAGAAAGGCTTCTTGGCGGATCACATGCAATCCCAGCCAACCGAACGGACAACGGAGATCGCCTACTTCAACTGTGCACTGAACACGGATTGTTCCTGTCAAACACGAACTTCTCGCACAAGAAACGCCATTGACTTACATGGAAACTGCCAACCTCTTCCCTGCGCTGGACCCAAATCAACCACATCGCCATCAGTTACCGCTGGAGGGGATCAATTCAAGACTGTTGCTCTTACTGGCCAACAGCTGTGGATACAGACCACGCCTTGTTACGAGCCGAATTCTCCCTACGCCTGGCAAACAACCGCAAAAAAACCACCGAGAACGGATACCCGCGATACAGTGTCAGCGATTCACGCAAATTGGCCTTCGAAGCGGAGCTCCCCAATCGGCTGTCAGTTCAACCGCCAGCCGAAGGACTCAGTGAACACTGGAAGTAAATCAAAGAAGCTATGCATATATCGATAAAAGCAACTTCGAACCCTGCCACAAGCTCAAAACACAAACGATGGATTTCGTCGACCTCGGTTGCCCTGCTGGACGCCCGCAGAACCCTTCCTCCCGATGCCACATACGACACAGCGCGCAAATCCCTTAAACGCCAGCTCATCAAGAGTTTGAGGAATGACCGCGAGAAGTAGTGGGTAGAAAAGTGTAAAGAGAGGGAGAAAGCTGCGGCTATTGGTAATAGTCGTAACCTTTTCCATCTAATTAGGAATACGGGCCCTAGGAAAATAGGCGTAAGTGAGGTAATTAAGGAATCCGATGGCACACTGATTCACGATCAGTAACGCCGTCTAGATCGATGGGCTGAACACGGTTATGACGGGGGGGAGTGGTTCAGAAAAAAGTCAGTTAGGACCATTGCACTCACCCGTGCCCTATTCGTCCCAATGTCTCGTATTTGTTTGATGGTTCACCTTCGGTCACAATTGCTCGCAAACGGTTGATGATGTGGCTGTCGCGTAAACGAATCACACGACGACAATTGGGTGAGCGTCGACTAGCCAAAATCGGAGTCTTGTGTGGGTTCTCGGCCATGGCGGACTCGTCCAGGACAACACGTGTAGCGTTCCCATTTGAGGCGGTCGATTCGGTTATACTGTCAGGAGATTGTCGCCCGGGGTGCGCGGTAGACTACAGACACGGAAAAGTAGAAACAGGAGAACTGATGTCATTCAAGAAATTTTAACTTGAGAACAAATAAGTAGGCATGACGACCTGTAAGACACAGAAGCATTCCAGAACCAACGAAAAACATTTCCAAACGGTATCACCAAAAGCAGCAGCTACAAAAATCCACCTGACTTCTGCTTCGTGATTGTGATGAGCAAGACAGTGGAATAAAGCCCATAATCAAGATCATTATTATTATTACTATTATCACAACCAAATGATGCAAATATGGTATATCATTAAAAAGATAGGCCTCTGGAATTCGCTGCCTTTAAAATTACGGAGCACATTGATTTAGACAACCTGGTATTATCACATCTTACTGAAAAGTTCACAAAACGAGCAAACAGCCTTACTATTGAGGTCATCCGTCCCACAACGCGAAGACAGACTCAAAAAATATACATACAGAATCCATAGATCAGTTTTCGACTAATGCAACAATCACGGTGACATTGCCGGATGGATACTCCGCTCAATCAGCTTCTTGGATTCGAAGATAAAAGTCAAAACGAATGAGTCCCGAGCAACGTTGAATGAAAGGGAGAAGTTCACTAGGTTTGTGACAGAGGTCAAACTGTGAAAGCCACGAACATAGTGACCTCGAGGGAAGATGAGAGAATCACACTGTCAAAAGTCAGTTCTTCAGAAAATGCTCTCGATATCATCATTGTCATATCTGTCCGCTTCAGGATGGGGATTGTGCTGTCTTGCACATCGTGGGTATTTTCATTGTACTTCTGAAGCACTAATTTTCACATCCTCTTGCGCAGTATTTGGATGTTCTCCTTCTTTCTTTTTTCGTCTTCGTCGTCTTGGACAATTCGGTCCATTATTAGACTTCTTTCTAGAAATGCACCGTAATTGCATGCGCGGTCCAGTGACATGCTGTTGCCTCCGCTGGTTGAAAATGAATTGTTCATAAGTCTCGTCAGATTCACCAAAACGGTACCTCTCCTTCTTCGACATCACCTCCTGCCAATCTGCACTTCCCTTATCGGGACTGTGCACGAATCCATTTATGATGACCAGAGCAGCCGGGCCGGTAGTGTGACGAAAGAAAGCCAATTGTGCCGTACTGGATTCGCTGTTCGTCTTTGTCAGCGCACGAAAATGTGCATACTGTGTTCGGCACAGTCTCCAGTTGTCAGCCAATCGCCCCGTTTTCTCCATGATCAGATACGCCGGCGGTTGGATCTCCAGTCCCCTAATCATTGGGAATTTCGCGTCAGTTTCCGCTGTCACCATGACATAAGTCGATTTTTCAGGAAATGCTCTCGATATATTTTCTCTAGTCCACTGGACACGAATCACATTTGGGAAGGAATCACGGGCGTTTATATATAACCCAATCAGATTATTCGACGGGCAAAATTAAAGTATTACACGGACCAATTATAAAAACACAATTGATGCAGTAAAACAAACGAACAATTCAAACAACACTCCAATACACACACCGTCGCCACGGTATATTTAGGCGCTCAGACAATATCTGTTCGGCCATAGCAATCATTCCATAGGCTGGTTAGGCAAATACCAGTCAAATTCCATGCAATGATTGAACTGTTATTATAATTATGACGTGCACGAATGTTTTATCCGGCGCCTCATGGGTCGCTGTGATGAACGGAAGAAAGTGTGTACCCCACAGAAAAGTCTGTTCAATTGGCAATTTGAGACCAGGAACTTGGAGCAGTGAACTGTACAAGGTTCTACGTGGGGTGAGCAAAACGTTTCCGTATGCACAAAATTTTATGTTCCATACAAAAATAAGCACAACAATTCCTCAAAGCATTCGCAACCAGCGTTCATGCACAGTTCCATGCGCTTAGATTATTTGGTAAAACAGCTCAACCATGCCGAAGTGGGTGCCTCTGCGATCAGTTAAATGCAGGCCTTCACTGAAGCTGCCGGTGACTTGTATTGCATTCCACACATCACGCGCTTGACATCTACGGACATAAAATAGTCTCAGAGCCCGGACTGGACTGTAAGGTGGACGATCAACTTCCTGGATGCATTCTCTAGCCAGAAGACCGTCGACAACACCGGACCTGTTTGCAGGTTCGTTGTCATGGTGTAGAAATGTTCCTCGAGTTTGAGTCCTTGGACGACGCCTGGTTATAGCTTCCAGCACTTTCGGCAGACAATGAGTGGTGTACCAGTCTTCGGTGACTGTGCTTTGCTGTACGAGCGGTACAGTAGCATCATGATCGGTTTTGGTCATAATACCAGCCACCATCTGCTTTGCTACACTGCGCTCGCGTCGGAATTTCTGAAGCGGCGCCCCACCAACCGGCATCCATTGAGCCGATTGTCGCTCGGCCTCTGGGTCGAAACTGTACACCCAAGTCTCACCACCACGAATGATCTTTCAAACTGCATTGGAAGGTCCCGATGGCTTTCGCCCACAGTGCTATTGTCACCCACGCATCTCACTCCACTATCGCTTGCACACTGGCAATGTTGTCCGCTGTGGTGGGCTCCATAGATCGACCGCACTGTGTCCCATCATCCAGGAACCGCCTGGCACGCTTGATGTCCGCCAACCACCCGAAAACAGTGCTTCCTGAAGGCACGTCTTCACCAAAGGCAGTTTACAAACGATCAAGACTCTGGTGATGCCACTTTTGTAGTCCTAGAAAATCATCACACTGAAGTGACATTGACTGATTTCCATACTTACCGTCCGAGTATAGTGACCCTTATGCTCAGTTGCTGATATTTGGTTCCGTGTTGCAATCCCTGAACAATATTCACATAAGATTACAGTTCACGATTTCCTTGACCGATCATCTGCAACTCGTACGCGTACTGCGTATCCGGAAACCTGTTGCATAGCCCTCGTACTGGAGTGGGCGTAGTAGTGAACCGGACGCAAGCTCAACTGCGCACCAGTCAAGTTGAATGGCGGTGTCAGCGCCATAACCTCGGACCTTAGGATCCGGAGCACGCCAATGGCAGTGACTTAGACAGCGGGAGTATCCCCATTACACGGGGAACGGACTGCACGCTATTGCGAAACCAATTCACGTGCTGCAGTGATTCGCATAAAACCACTTTTCCTGGAAAGTGGCGGATGACATTTTGTGTTTAAGTTACAGGTATGTCAGAGTCATGTGAACATAGGATATGAGCGGGTTCCCAACTAAAAGAAGAATGAAATATAAGCTTATGGAAAACTGAATATAGCTTGATCCATAGTGTATCCTTAAGCAAATCTGAAAGCCGGTTCATCAGGTGCAAGTATCTATTAAACAGTATGCTTTGACAACCTTAGCGCGATTTCACCACGAGAATCATTTTTAGACTTTTGAGGGTGGCAGAAGCTAATAAAAGACATTTTGAATTTCATACAGAGTAGGATGGAAAATTCGATGGTAGTACACAGTTTTGCGACTTGGGGAAATAACCAGTCATCGATATCTTACAAACCATATGTATGAGGTGTTCCCGCTTTCCCCACTCGCTTTTGCACGCAACCTAGTGAGACCGTGTTTCCCAAGTCCCGGTGCTTAGGTTACCGGTTACCATGACTGAACAATAGGTCCTCGTGAGGATGAAGACTAGCCCTTTTGCTATTCATCGCACCAGGGTGAGAAGTAAAAAAACATTCGGAAAAGGGAAAGCAGAAATCCCAGGTGCGAAATTCGAGTAGACCGTTTCCAAACAAGCCTACTTGGAATCAACGGGTGACGGTTGGGCTAGACACAGCCAAAAACGCAAGCGGAAAGTAGAAGCCAATTAAAGAGAAATACTCATTCTCGCTCTAGAATCTAACACCAAAAATGTGAATGCAGTACATGAGAGTATCAGGATTAAAGTTTGATGAGTTTTTCTATGGACGATTGTTGACGAAAGATGTTTATAAAGAACCTCTTGTCTTGAGCAGCATAACGAAAAGTCATTGTCATGAGGAAACTAACAATCAAGGTATTCGTGCCCCTTATGTTGGATGGATTATACACAAAGTGTGAAATCTGTCAGAGATTTTCGTCTGTAATCATTCGAGTGATGATGCCCGCGCATACACACATACAATGAGCATACAGTGACTTTTATTTCATTAGACATTTGTCAAAGCTTCCCACATTTCTCACTCCCCAGTCCACGGTGCGCTTACCTGTCGACTGCCGGTTATGGTTCGCGGACGGATATGCAACTGATCACTTTCAGATTGGAGCTTTGACCACCAGTCCCGGATCGATCTGCTTCTCTCTGATGCTCCCAAAATCAGTCAGTCCACCAGTTGTCTGGCATACGGTCTTTATCATCGCACAACTACCCGTACACAGATTACGGAATTCCGTTTTCACGTGTGCGTGCGCGTGAGTACAGGGGGAACAAACAAATTTATTAATTGCATTTCGCACACACACATATAACAAGTGTTTTAATCCATCAGAAGGGAGTAGTGAACAACAAGTGTTCAACTTTTCCCAACCATTATTCTGTTGTTATTTCCAAAAGCAATTGTTTTGTCGTACACGACGGATAGATTAGGACTGCTTCTGAGGATCTCCGTCTTCATCTGAAAACGACTTGAGATAGCCTCAGAACAGACAATGAAGGACGTAACTGAATGAAAACCGCCTTCGACAAAGATAATATGAAGAGAAGAAATCGAAGAAAACAGCATACCCGTTTCGGTCGACGTTGATCTTTGCTTGCTTTAATCGCAGCTCGACCTCGCATCTGTTCAGGACCGGTATTGTTGGAGGTCGGGATTGTATCACTCGGTTGATCGACTGACAGCTCCTTCCCGGACGAGTCCGTAACTGCTGCACGGGTTTCGTCAGTGACACTGTGTATTGGAGATTCATCGGCCAGTGGAGTCACCTCTTTTTCACCAGCCACAGGAGCACTTTCATCACTTTGGGGTGATACACTGGATGAGGGTTCATCAAGCTCTGAAAAGGTAAGTCATTGCGATAAACACGATAGGGTAACCAGCAGCGGTTCATAAAATGCTAGAGAGAAACAAGCTAATTGGAAACTAACTGGAGGGCTCATAGAATGCTTACATTAAGCTAGGTTATTCCAGTGAACTTCGCACAAACCGCTCGTAACACGGACAGCCTTCGACCACATAAACTACCTTGAAATTTCTGTCTGTACCATTTGGTACCCCTTAACCGGCCTCGTGACTGTGATAAAACAACGATGAAATAGTGCACGATTTGGTTTGATTAATGGTGGGAATTTCGGGTGTACAGAAAAAAAATATCGAACAGAAGAAATTCATATAACGAAAGAGAAAAAGGCCTGAGCTCTTTTTACCTGCCTCCGTACCATCAACAGAGAGAAAGCAATTGACCTCACTAAGGAATATGATGCTGCTGGATATAATTAACATCTAAGAACAGTAGTCATTCTGCAAAGGTGCAACATGATACGTGGGGTATTGTGACAAACTTGCGCGGTGCCCTGTATTCGGTTTCCGGGTCGATGGTCATCACCGTGAGGTCGACGGACACGTAGCGCTAAGATGAATGTAGTGAGCGAGGAGGGCAACACAACAACTGCTTTTCAGCTCAGATTGACCTGTATTGAAGGAATTCTCGTCGAGAAATCCCTAGTTTTTCACACACCTAATTCGTCATACTGGGAACTGATAACGTGCAACGCGATGCAAGATATCACTGTCCATCACATTCATGTGTGTGTGCAGTTGTCATGCGCCGAACAAGACGCACAGAAGTGTGGGTCAACAAAACCAAATGCGTCGAACGTGTCCTGATAATTTTCTCCTCAAAAAAACTAAACTTGTGCGCGACTTTCGTACACTGATCCAAACTTCACGACAGCAAACGATCGCTGTTCACTACAGACTTCACCGGTATACCGACCATGGTTATGACTGGTGAGCGCTGATGGGAAATGACAAAAAGCTGCAATAATTATGAGATGTATCTGTTGTGAATTCGATGACGTTTGTTCGAATTTCATCAATTATTCAAAGAGACTTTCTGATACAATAATAGTATACATCACGTCATAGGTAAGTGCATGAGGGGTCATGTTTTGATTGTGTGAATAAAGGTTAACCTTGTCACCATTGCTTAGTGACACAGTAAAGTAGTACAGTCGTTTTTTTTGCAGGCACGCATGCAAGCCCTGCCACACTGGTATAGACGGATCACATCGACCATCCTAGATTCGACTGTTCTGGAACGCCACCTAACTAAAAAACTATATATCAACTGTGCACCACCAGGTTACCTCTTACTTACCTGACCGGGTTCGGAGACACAGATCAGAAAACATAGGACATTGTTGTTGAGTGGACAGGCACGAAAATGTGCAACAATCTTACAATAAGTATGGGATAACGAACAGATTGTGCGGAACAAATCACATGTGCACATATGAATTGCTTACCGGGCATTGCCAGTCTGACGCGTAATTCGCCTGATGTGGACATGGAATCGGTTTTACTTTGTGTAAATGCAGCCTCACTGATGCAGCAATAGCTGTGACGTCGCGCCGCGGAACCGTCTGAACAGGATTCACCCATCCAATCCTGTTTGGATTACGACAGAGAGGAATTCAGATGCATGGGATAAGATGGAGGAAAAATGAATGAATGGAAAATCATGTAATGTCAAAATTGATCTAACTGACGTTGTCAGGCGTGAAAATGCGCTCTAAGAAGAACCGAATAGAAGAACGTTTCAGCCCAAATTTTCAGGAGAACCCACGTAACACATGATATTGGAAAGCAACTTTGCATCCACCATCAGAGTGACGAGCCACATAAGTAAGCAAGTGCGAAGTTTCGTTAACACAAACGATCGCCTGAACCGAAGATTGAGAGGAATCCTAGGGTCAGACAGGCACCACTGATTAAAAAAGGGAATGTCGAATACCGTATTAAAGACTGTGATGGGACAAAAATTGACAGGTAATTGATACCTCTCATTCACATTGTCCGTACCGTGCAGTTTGTTCCGAATTCTCCCGTTTCGTTTTACTAAATAGAAAGCAACGCAATATGTTCACTCCAAAAGAGGCGAGAGGAATTCGGAGAAACTATTGGCTAATCGAAATGCAAATTCCCCGACGTTCGGGTGGACACAAATGCACCATACCGTTAGATTCAGAAAGCCGAAATTTAAAATGGCTCGGTTTTAAAACTGCACCACTCGAGTACTAATCAACTACTACTCAGTTTGGAAAACAAGCGACCATTGCTATTTACACGATGAGTTGTTTTATATTTGTTCCAGCGGTATTGTATTTTGAAACAGTCGGCACAACCACCATTATTTCCATGATTTCTTAGTGTCATTGTCGCTTTAAACCCAGGAAGGCTCAACATATACGGCTATGCGTTTTGAAAGAGGGCAAACTGAAAAGGGACCGCCGACAAAAGTCTTCATAATGTTTTTATCACAGCTTAATTGTATATGTTACATACAGACTCTCATTTAGATCATATAATAAAATGGCAATTAACCATTATACTTGTCGTTCAAGAGTAGTCAACACAGGTTACTTGTTTTATTGTGCCGACCAGCTTTGGTAACGTTATCACAATTTGTGTCCATTGTGACTTGATTCGATTAGAGTGAACTTTTTAGACTAATC
>UZAN01043002.1:17497-33183 GCA_900618425.1 Echinostoma caproni
TGGTTTTGACCTGTGCTTTTGTAGGCACGCTTCGCAGTTCTTAGCGGTTCGACTATCTTCACGCATAACGGTCCACCAGCACAAAGACTTCATCTTCTCCACCCCTTAGTGGCCCTTGTGCACATTTTCTAGCACTGCCTTGCGTAGTGGAGGTGGGATGACCAGTCGATCGTTGCGGCATAGTATTTCATCAGGTTGGACACTGATTTCTTCACGATGCGCATAAAATGCTGGATAGTTTCACTTCAGGTCTGGATGCCATCCTTTTAACAGGGCTGCTATGATCTCTGCGTAGTATCTTTTGGTACATAGGCGCAACTCTTCTCGTGATGCCGGGGCAGCAGTAGCAATGAAATGGCACATCTTAGCCGCCAAGAATTCGAATCACCGGGAGAAAAAATTGGCTTGAGGAATTATTTGGCCTGGATGGTATCGTAGTCGTAGGCAGCCAGTGTGTGCTCCATCGCTGAATCATCGTCGCTGTTGGTTTGGAAATCGACTTTTGTCGATCGCACAGGTACTACAGGGCTTTCTGATCGGTTACGATGGTGAAACGCAGTCTAAACAGGTATTTGTGCTGGCGTCGGACGGCCCAATATACAGCCGGTGCTGCTTTCTGCGTCCGCGAATATCCTCGTTCTGTCGCGCTCAATAGACGAGACAATCGGACATTCGTCCTGTTCAAGGACGGCACCAAAACCAACATCTGATGCGTTGGTGATCAAAGTTGGATATTTCTTCGGAGAGAACGAGGTAAGTACTGGTCGGTCAGTTATCATCTGAATGGTTTCACGCAGAATTTGTTTACACAGCCTATTCCCATTCTGTATTGCACTGAGCAGCGAACAGCGGTTGAGCTTTCGTGGCAAAGTTCAGGATGAAACGCGAATTGTATTGGAGACATCCCATGATGGACCTCAGTTGGTGTTGGTCTCTTGATGATTTGATTTCAGTCAATGGACGGAAACGACTCGGATCAGGACGGTAGCCTTTTGCATCCACTGTGAAGCCCACGAATTCCAACTCCGGTGAACTGAACATGCATTTGGAGGCTCGAACTGACACATTCTTTTGAGCAAAACGTTCCAGTAATTTGAGAAGTCTATCATCATGCTCGGCCTTTGTTGTGCCAAACACAATGATGTCGTCCTGATATGCTAACACACCATCGAGTCCGCGAATGATTCGTCAATAGCCGCCTGGAATATGCCTGAGAATGTGTGAAGACCGAACGGTGTGTTGATGGTGCTGAATTGCCGGTATGCTTGAGCGAGAGGAATCTGGAGGTACGCATCAGCCAAGTCGATCTTCGAGAGGCATGTGCTGCCGTACAACGTTTTCATGAAATTCTTCGGTTCCATGTTGGAAGCCGCACACTTTCGTAGCCGTCGGTTGAGGGTTATTTGGTAATCACAACAAATTCGTGGTGTTTTGCCGTCACTTTTAATCGTGATCACGACTGGCATTGCTCACACACTGGATGTGACTCGGGTGATTATGCCGTCGCGCTCCATTTTCTCAGTAGTCTTCAACAGGTCTTCACGTTGATCATAAGGGATTACTCGTCGTTTCATGAAGATAGGCTCACCATCGACTTCCGATTTGGCCGGTTCCACGTTCATGTCTGGTGTATTGTGGTAGAATTTCACAACCAAGCGCTGTGAAGGGGTATGCACATTGGGCCACAGGCTGGTATGCAGCGACACAGAATAGTTCAATGCATGAGTGGCGGTTAAGCTAGGTATGGATGGACTGTTTTCGGGAATTAGGAAACAAATGAGAATAAGACGAATCGCTGTGCAATCCACCATCAGCGCAATCTCACCCATCAATGGCAATTTGTGTCCAGTCACGCCAAGGATTTGCACAGATGTCGGACCGATTTTAGCTTGGGGACAGATTGACCGAAGCACTGCAGTAGAAATGATAGACTCCATGCTTCGTGTGTCAACAATGAATTTATGCTTTGTACCGGACTATAGTCTCACATCTTTGTACGATAATTAGATGCGTTGACCTTCGGATCGTGGAGGGAGCACAAGACTTGTCATTTTTGGGGTATTGGCAGTGCAAGATTGCATATGGCTCGTTTTCCCGCATGCATGACACTTGGCATTTCGGAAGCGGTAATTGGAGCGCAAGTGGTAAGCTACACATAAAATACAAGGATTGAAATGTTTATTATTGCCAATAGGGTCTTGTTGTGGCTTTGGTGTACACTTGGTCACTGGAGGTTGCTTTGGTCTTGTTTTCTGCCGTTGAAATAGTGTGAATGCGTCTCTTTAACTCGCTTTCATCAGGTAATCATGTTACTCACAAATCTTGTGTGACTCTGCACAGCAGCTGCCGTTGAAGAATCAGATTTTTGATGCCTGTCACTAAGTGGTCATACAGTTTTTCTTCCAGACAATCACCAGAGTTGCAGTGTGATACCTGTTTGTTCAGCTGCAAAATAAAATCACGGTAGGAGACATGTTCAGCACGGATCAACGAATTCAATTTGAACCTTTGAAATCGTTATATTTTGGTGAACGACTTAGTAATTTCATTAATTAGCAATACTACGCACTAATCATCGATTCATGCAAATGAAGGCCTATCTGATGTTTATCATGAACAATCGGGGAATGAGTACCTAATTTTCGTTGTTTAACTGTCCTGTATTAAAATCCTCGAAAGTGTTACCAAAATGCAGTAGCTTTAGGTTTTAAAACCGTTCATTACATCAAATATTTCCTTCAAATTAAACTTCCGATGACGTCAAATCCAAGCAGCAAACCGGATTATGTTCTGATTCAAAAAGTTCTGTTGCTAGAGTGAGTATCTATTGTTTAGCTCAGTGGTGGTGTTGAGCCTCTCCTCAACGTTTTTATAGTATTCATTCATACACCGCACACACACACACACACGCCTTGGGTTCGTAGTTTGGATTCTCGAATATGGCAGATTTCACTCACTCACGGTGATAGAATTTATGACGGAGATAACGTGTTTCATGTCTTGTCACTTGTCAACAGTATGCTAATTTGAGACCCCTAACCAGGTCGAAAAAGTTTTCAAACTGTCCTTCCCAGCTTTTTAGCTCACACCCGATTTTCACGATGAATTCATCATATAGACAAAACAAACCCTCCATTCTTCTTTCATTCGGGCAGGTTGGTTTGCAGACCCGAAAATCCAGTTGATTGAATGCACCCAGAACTGTATTTGCTTCCCACTGATCATGTGAATCGGGCATTTGACCCTGAAAATCGATAACTTCTGCGGACAGTTTGTGTGAAAGTGACTGAAGTAACGTGTATCCGATAACTATAAAACTATTGTAATCTTTGTGAGATAACTACACTGAAGTTGAATAACTGAATCCCATCGAAATTCATCTAGGATTTCGTATTTTGACTCTGTCCCTGGTTGGTTTTCTGCTCCCTTTGTGAGATGCTACTCACATTATGCCAGTAGTATGATTTCATTGTTGGCAGATTCTTGCAATAAAGAACACAACGGCATAGTGTTAAATGGTTTATTTTCAGAATTATTTCGTTGAATATCTTCAGGCATTTACCAAAATCGAAACATAATGAAAACTAACAAGTAACAGTTACCAGTGTCACTGATCGCTCATCATATACTAGAGATTTGATATCAAATGAACGTGACCACGGCATTCAAAAGTGTTTTAATCAGACAAAACTCTTGGTTGCTGCAGTTTGTATAAAACTTATTGTACAAATAGAAAGAGTTAATTATAGCCCAACCATTGCATTGGTAATTCTTACCTGTAGGTATTCATTAGATATTTCGAGTGTAGTATGTGCCTGAAGAGATACGACAAAATTTTGTCGGAAACAAATTGTGCAGCACCGTGTTCATTATTCAAGTTCACATCGGGAAAACAAATCTGATCCGTATGTAGCTGTGAAAATCGGGAATTTCAAAGCTTCATTTGCCCCATACACGACGAAATCCCTATTTGAAATTAATTTAAATCCTCCAATGCATTCATGTAATGAAACTATTTTTACATGTGAAAATCAGTTTTGTTTATGACAAATACATACAGGCAGTGGATTTTCTTGTCCCACAAGGATTTTCGCACGAATCGGATTGAGTTATGGTTCATAATGACGAAGATGAGGAATATCGCACAAACTTTCATTGTTTTGTGCACTGCTACGCATATGAAAATTTGAGACTTGAAAATATTTCATCCAGTTTTGCTTCAAAAGAATCATTTATGGGCGTGTAAACAACGGGATGTGGTAGAGAATTCTAACTACTTCACACTCTAAAAGAAAATGAATGATGCCGGCATTCTAGTAGGCATCTTTGAAGCACTAATTTTATTGAGTGCCTTCTGATGTGCGTGTTGGATGACAAGGTGAACAGTGAAAAACATGAATGACTAGGATTCTGCATTATTTGATTCACCAAAATCAAGTACCCTCGAATTCGGCGATACTGTGTGGAGTACCACCCCCATGATTCCAGTCTTACCACATAAGTCTTGGAATGCAGCCCTTTGACCATCTTGGTAGCCATTTTTTTGTAGACGTTCCAGAATCTTACGATCGCGTTGCAGTCATGGATCCCACACTATGTGGGGTCAAATGAAGGCTGATAACAACCGCGGGAACAGTGTAGGTTCAAATTTGCCAAATGCTCGCTTTAGCAAACCAAAATGTCTTGCAGCGGTGAACAAAACCCTGGAGTAGTATAAAGAACAACTTAGGTGAAAGATTTGAATTGATTATGAGATAAATTTCATTGTGGAGCATAAAATGAAAAGCCTGGCAGCATTAGAGCGCTGTATCGACCTGGTTAGGTCGAATCAACCGACTCTAAGACGTAAGTCCTTCTTTGTATATTGCGTTGACAAACAAATACTGCCTTTTGATGAACATTCGTTCATAAACGTGCACCATGCTGGATCTCAACGGACCAAAACAAACTGATCTCAATTAACATACATTTGGGAGGTACCGTACCAAGCCGGTCATAAATACGGAGATCAGTGCGGAGGGGAGCGAGGTGTGATCCGCACAGCAAGTTTGTAAAGATGTGTTGTGCTATGTCTTGTACAGGCGAAATAACAACTGGTCTGATCGGCTACCCCAGGGTGATCGAGTGGGTACTGTGCTTGCGTTCTACCTGTGAGGTCCCTGGTTCGATCCCCATTTAGGTCTACGAATTGGCGCACTGTTGATGAGACCCAATCGGATGGAAACATTTGTCCAGTGTGCTTCTGAGATCTTCAGTTCACGCTTCATTGGATCCGTACATCACAACATACACTAAAAAACTGAACATTCATTCCACGATACTCGAGAAGTAGTACATATGCATGGCAGCTTTTCAATTGTTATCTCTCATTAAAACCACTTCCTAAGCGTTCAAAATAGATGAAATTATAAGATTTAGCTCACATGCTTTTACCGACTGTTCATGGTAAGAAAATCTTCGTAATTGTTAATTAAATTTATGCATATAATTCTCCAAAGCCTGACTGCTATTCATACGTCTTATTTTATTGCGGTTTCAATACCACATTATCCATAACTCATAGAAACAAAGACATTCGTTTTGACTTGAACTAACCCGCTGCATATCACGTGATACTGCAGCTCATCTCTTAGCATCTAGTATTGATCGGTCATCGGATGGCTCAGAACAGTGGCGATTGCAACCTATCACACTTGTTAGCGTATATAAAAAGTGTTGTGCCAATTCAAAAAGTCAGAACTGGGTGTTTCGCGCTTTGTATACACGGGCGTGTCTATGTTGGTACATGAATAAAAGCATTTATCTGCATGTCATTTTTAAGCATTGATTTGGGCACAACGCACATCTCAGTTGTGCTATGCGAAACAGAAGATCAAGAAAGTCAACTCCATCTGGTCAACGATCCGGAATCATGTTCTCCCCGGATCAATCCATGTGTGACTTACGGAGCAAACGGATGGCTGATTGGGGAACGCGCTCGTCGCGAACAGTCTCACGATCCGACCAGTGTGGTCTATGCAATCAAACAATTACTTACACTGCCACCGGCTGAGCTGAACCCCAAACTCGCGGATTGGCCATTTCATCCAATTGTCACACGTGAATTGACCACGATCAAATTAGGGCATCACGTGATCCAGGCGAGTATGTTTGTCCAAATTGTGTTTCATACAGTCGCCCAATGGGCTCAGAAGCAATTTCTTTGCGGAGAACCATTTACGGAAGTGATTTTAACTGTACCACATCATTTTTCCGATTCACAACGAGAATCGTTGAGCAAATGTGCTCGAGATGTGGGTTTTCAAACGGTTCACTTGATCGATGACCAAACAGCTGCCGCTCTAGTCTATCAGCAACAGTGCAGATCCAATGAAGAGACTAAAGTGATTATTTTTAATCAGGGAGCCAGCACGTTTCATGTGTCCATCTATCGATTCTTTGGTGACCAAATGGAAGAACTGGGCACAGTGGATGATGGACATACCGGTGGAGATGACTACGATCAACGCTTGCTGACTCATGTCATGAATCAGCTAACCGTGGACTATCCCGATTTGAAACCAGAGCACTGTCCGACACGGTTTGGAGTGCTACAAGCATGTAAACTGGCGAAACACGATTTGACCCGAACTACGGAAACTGTTATTCGAATCCCAGATGAAAATCTCCCGGACCGGTTGACTCAAACATGTAATCGTGAGTTATTCAAACGTTTGAATGCCGATTTGTTTGCCTATTTACGCATTTTGCTGGAAAGTCTGTTACAAACCTCGGGTGTGCGTCGCAATAAAGTGGATGAAATTGTTTTGGTCGGTGGTGCCACAAAAGTCCCACGAATTGAAGAAATGATCCGGGAATATTTCGGGCCTCGGGTGAAAATAAATGACCAGCTTCGTTTTGATCACGTGTTTGCTTGTGGAGGAGCAATACAGTTGGCTCACCTAAGGAAGTGGGATAAAATAACACTTCCCGAGTATATTGAAAATCCGCCACTCGAGATTGTGTCCGATCCGTCCCCAGGGGTTCAGTCCCCGTCGCTGGCGATTTCCTCCACAGAAATCGATCGTTTATTGGAACCTGTTGGATTTCAGGTGGATGGCTTAGCTCCAGTTATGATGTTCCCGGTCAATAGCTCCCTTCCAGCCCATAAAGAATCGATCTACTCAATCCAATTTGATTATCAACTGCCCTCGGTGATTCGAATCTGGGCTGGGGATGTGATTCGTGGCCGAGTCCGAGACGACCCACTCGGTGTACTCAAGTGTCCGGAAATCCCTCCAATGCGTAAGGGAACACCGGTGTTCCGTGTCACATTCACTATAGATGCAAGTACTCAACTAACCGTATCCGTCGTTGATTTGTGCACGGGGTCAGAATCGCGACTGATCATTTCAAAGTTTGCGCCGAATACCACATCCAATTCGACGGTGGAATCGCGGCGTATAGAACACTGGAGAACGGAACTGGAAAGAGACATTCGAACGATTCAAAACTCTTTGGACAGTCCGCTAGCACAGACACGTTTGTCGACAGAGCATCAGAACAGAGTAAAGGAGAAATGTGACTCTATCCAAATGTGGATTACTTCATCTGAGAAGAAAAGCGTACCCGGATTTGAACGGAAACGTCAAGAACTATTGGATGCCTGGCTTGATTGTGTTCCGTATGTGTACTCATAGATTGTATTTTTTAATTTGCATGAAAAATACTGCCATTACACTGTTTCCATCATTTCTGATCCCTCAATTCCCGGGGTTTGACCCAAAGTTGGTTAGATAACTGGGACTCAATCGGGTCGGAATAGGTGTTTCAGTGCTTGTCAGCTTTTCCGTTTTGCGCTTCATCGGTTTTGTACACGACGGAATCCACTTCATCCTCACTCAAATGAATAATTTTGACTGATAAACATTATCTAATTTGTTTTCACTGTATTGCATAACTACCGATCAATTTCGTTATAAAACCATTCTTACTAGCCTGTAGTAGTTTCCTGCAAGCCTACGAACATCCACATACATACACAGATACATACATATATACATACATGCATACATACATACATACATACATACATACATACATACATACATACATACATACATACAGGCATGCATATAAAGTGATACATGTGTGCCGTATTTCAAATCGAACTTCTTCGTTTTAATTGACAACCATTTCTAAAATTTCTGTGCTACTAAAAGAAATGATCTAGTGCAAGCATCACATGAAAATGAAGTTTTAAACAACCTTGAGATGCTAGCATTTCTCATTAGGTCACTACCCCATTTGTTTTGCTTGTGCTGGAGCTACTCCAACTTTCGTGGTCTGTCAAGTTTGACTACATTCTGGTTCGCGCAACTCGTTCGTTGCGTTCACGTGTCCTTAACAAGAGTTGACCTTGAATTGAAAAATCGATCGCCCACATGTCAAGAGGGAATAACTGCGCAGGGCCCACAACCTTAGATACATGTATTGATCGGGTGAGAGTGTTACCAAATAATAACAGGTCACATTCCTCCACTCAACTGGTGATCGAACTCAGAATCTCTTTTAGGTATAAAATAATACTATCTTTTCCATTTAACTACCGATCTATCCGCTGGTCTTTTCCATCCGTCCACACGCTCCTCTTTTCGGCATCTACCCTCTCGTATTAACATTTACAAAGGTCCCCCTGAACCCTAACTGGCTCGACTCCTAACCGCAAAGAAACAGGTAGCAAGTGAATTATGTAATTAGTTCTACACATGAAGCAAATGTCATCGACATTCTTTACTTTGAATGCTATATGAAACTGTATACGTCATTCGGCGTGATGAACAGTGTACATTTTTAACTGACACGCAAGTGTATAAGTTTATAGAAGTTGTACAAATACAAATAGTAAAACTGTTTTATCGGATTTTTAAACACATAAATTTAGCACAAAATATTCCTGAAAAGTTTCTACTCGAATGTTTCCACCAGTATTCGATTCGAAAACATTAACATTGATAGCTTCACATCACCCCTTGCAGGTCTTGGGTGTATCTTTCTTGATTACTATTCAGCATTTGATTCTATTCCTCAATCAAAGTTTTTACAGAAAATGGAATCGTTTGAATGACCCAAGCAATTGTTAGCTTGGTTATTCAATTACTTTACAGATAGAGAACAAACCACCAGACTTGTGAAAGCTTCATCTAAACTCCGGAGTTCATCACGGAGTTATGCTATCCCCATATTTATTCTTCACTTACATTTGTGATAGTTCTTGTGTTTCTCCTCCGTGTGTTTTGAAGTATGCAGATAACATCGTGCTGTGTCAACCCATTTCTTCTTGCTGCGATCTAAACTTCTTCACCGACAATCTTGATCAAATTCAGTCATTCTCCTCCCAATCGGCTCTAAGCATGAACCCCAGTAAATTTGTTCAATGGTCACGTAGTTTTGCACACTCTTTATGCCCCACAGTGATAAATAACAATCTTTTATCTGGGGTGAACTGTGCCAAACATCTTGGTGTAACCATAGGTAACAATCTTCGGTGGTCAACCCACATCCACAACTGCATTGGTAAACTGCGGCATCTATCATTTCCAATTTAAAAACTCAGACAGTTTGAGGCATCCCAGTCAATTATTTCTACCGTTGTTTATCGGTGTTTTCTCTATCTTACTTTATTGTCCCCTAGTTATCTTTTCCGGCTTACTTAAACAGGATTTCAAAGTCCTACGTCACGGTCTAATTAATAATTAATTAATTAATTAATAATTAGCCATGTTTCTTCTATTCCGGTGAACGAATTAAAACTGTGAAAAATTCAGAGTATCATACAACTTTCCGGTGTGAAATCTGCGGAGAGGATTCTCACAGATCCTGACCACGCAGTGCACGCCTGAGACTGACACGTTGTCGTTCTCATCCGCCCTCCACACGCTCTCAATTCCCGACAAATATCATTTCGTATAGACGCCGATCAGAATTCACCTATACCCGTATGTTGCAAGTTTACTCACAAATAAAGAGATGGTAACAAGTGAACTTCGTCTTAACCTTTTACTATGTAATGTTCCTATGCTGTGTGTAAATACTCTCTCCCCCCGTTGAACATATTTTCTCTGTGTGACCGTTGGCGTATATAGTATATAGTATATAGTATATTTACCCGGTGAAAACAAGCACTGTCCCAGTTCCGACGTCACGATCTACTGAGCACATTCTAGAGTAAATTATTCTGAAATAACATGACAATATAATCTGGTTTACAACCCAAGGGAATGAAATACAAACATTTAAGTTGCCAGATGAGTTAGATACATTTTTTCACATTTCTATTGTATATAACGGGTCGTAGTATTACTTTTATTTCTCCTGTATTGCAATCTTTCCAAATAATATTCAACGGTCCAATAAATTCATTACGCATTACGACTCTTTGTATTCACTGCGTTCGGGGATTCAATGGCAAGCTGGGTTATAGAAACTCTATTGATTTTTTCAATCAGATCAACACAGCTGGACCAACTGGCACAGTTTCTCATCATATGATATTGTTACTTACCATCATGCATAATTTGAGATTATTCGGACAGTATTCGTTTTCAGCATGGTTAACTTCCTTACCAGTTCGGAAGATCGATGTTGCTTATTCCACTTGCCCAGTTCCGCACAGATCCTCGCATCAAGTGATTCGAAATTTAAATTTCATTTTATACCTGTACATGTTGCTGCATTCATCCATCCATCACAGTTTGTATGAAGTCGACTCGGATCACGTGATGCAGTTTTCCGTGGCTCACATTGATTAATAGTCCCAGAGCTGTCCATGATCCGGACTGACCAACTGGCTTTGGATCGTCGTGAGTTAATTACGTTTATTCAGTATCGTTTATCAACTGGTGAGCCCTAGATCCAGATTACTCCGCTGTATTGTGTCTGTGATTTAATTTGCTAGGTTGATTGCCCACAACAATGCTGTACTTCAAATTTGGGATCACATGGATGCTTTATCAGTGTTCCCAGTAGATTGACAGTCCGTTAGACCGACCACTCTATCCATCGTTATCGACCATTGTCTCTTTCAAAAGTAAGCATATCCTTGAATGATGCCCTTTTCTCCTTACAATTCCTGAGAGATTGTTTTATTTTGTGGAAAAAAATATTTTAAAACAACACAAAGTACACCGAATACTCTATTCTTGACTTTGAAAAACAAAACTCGATCATCAATAAGCATGTTCTCGATAACTTCTTCCGTGAACTGATACAGTTGTTATGTGTGCACTGATGAATAGAAAATCTGGTACAAATCTGGTACATTGCTAGGAGATAATAAATCCGATTCGTTGGTTTTTCGATGCAGTGATGTGGGATGGGGAAAAAGTTTTCTATTTGCATAAATTCTGTAAGTTTATTTTTTTACCTTTCAGTTATAAATGTGCACTGGACACCAAACCGAATGAAATATGCAATTTCATGTATCATGCAAAGTGAAGAATGTCGCTGAAGTTTTATGCACGTAATTCATCTGTGACCTGTTGGTTAAGATCGGGCTAGGTAGGGTACAGGGGAATTCTTATAAACGTCAATACGAGAGAATAGGTGCTGAAAGGAGAAGCGTGCGAACGGATAGGAACGACAAAAGAGATAGATCGAGATGGAATGGATGAAGACGGTCGTCTAGAATCTTATTGGCAACTTTAATACAGAGGAGTTGATCTGAATGCCACTGGGTTCTGTGAATAATAAAATCAATCGAGATCAATGATACACGACTGATTATCACTAAACCACCACGAATCCTACTGAAGTCTTGTTTTAAAAGGTTAAAAACAAACACGACAGGAGAGTAATGGAGAATAATGGGAAAACGCATTAGTGAACGAAAAAGGATGAAGCTGACTGTGGGGTTCGAAAATTCATGAGTTTGGGTGATTGAAGTGGGAGAGGAGTCTTAGTTTCCCCTTACAATTGTAAATGTGTGTGTGTGGACTACCGGAGATTGCCGTTGATGGTGACACCCAGGTACTTGACAGAGGTTGTCACGCCCGATCCAGTTCTTTTTCTACTTCGCTGCTCATCCCACCGGTAGCAATTGAAACCATTGGAACGAACATGTCATCAACGTTTTGATTCAGCCAAGTTTCCTGTACGCATACAACACATGTGTTGGAATTAAAAGTGTGTTCAGAATGGAGTTTAAATCCGAGATCCTCGCGAGTAGCGAGCGAACATTAATGCTAATCCATGATTGCACAGTCATCTTGGCAGGAGAGATGCAAGTAAGTGCAGTCTTCCAACTGGACTTTTATGAGTCTCCGATGTCGAGAACCAGAGTGTAGCGCAGCAAATCGACGAGTGCGAGTGTATCAAGTTTAAGTGTCCTATCATAGGTAATAGTTTTTCAACATTCTAAGGTACCGTGATGATTATTTAGCAAGGCCTCATGATATGCACTTTGAAATTCAGTTACTTATCCGTACTTTACTTGAGGAGAGTTTTAGTCGATCCCGTTCCCTGAACCTAATATCTAATAAAGGAAACAACTGGCCTACCAATCGTATTGTTTTGTTGAGTGTTTACGTAAGAAATAGCACATCAAGTTTCTCTAACCACACACGTTTTTGGCATCCCTGATTGGAATTGAATGGCATTCTTTACCGACTGAGTTCTCCTGATAGTGGCTGCTAATATATTTCCAAGTAAAAAAGATAAAGGACCTCGTGATTGGCGGAATGCGCTTTGTGAAAAGCAGATCGATAGTTCTGATCTTCACTGTGCTTTGGTGGGTTTATCGAAAGTATGATGCATTGGAAGTGTGAATGATAATGTGACCACCTTGGGCTGAATCAGAAAAAGGTTGTCATGTGAGAAAATACACATTTTTTTCGAAATTTTTTGCCGGGTCTAAATTCGGGTGTAATATCTGCTGAATAGCAGAATATGATCACCACACGCATTCCCCTCCATCAAACTACCTTGTACGACGTCCTTAGAACGCTGATTTTTACAAAGTGGAGAGTGGCTTGACATTTAACACTCTCAGATACCGAGCTTATGTAATGCCTTCATTACTTAGATGCGGATGTAGGCTGGAAAGCAAACCAATTTAAAGAACTATCTGGATCTGGAACAATGTCGCAGAGTGTTTTGTGTGAATACTATCAGAATTCGGGTTTGTGAATCTCGTGTTTTTTATTCGATGCCTGATAACAGGAAGTGAAATGAAGATAGGGTCAAGGAATCCTTAACGACTTGATGTCACCATTCGGGTGAGTTGCCACGAGGAACTTCATAGCTTCAATCACTCAGCCAGAAACACAACCATCCACACTGCCATAAATTCAATAGAAAATATTGGAGTAAATTGCAAGCTTTGTTTCTCCGCCAATCAGTTCGTATTAAGGATCGATCCTTGGCTCCTTGGTTTCTTAAAATCACATCAGATGTACGAAGTATGGTTTGTGCTAATTTTATTCTACTCACATGCTCAGAAAAACACCGTGATTCAGAGTGTGGTTATTGGAATGTTTTCCGGAACGAAACGAGGAGGGACGATTCAAATGTGTCCTGCTCATCAACTCTACTCAACACGGGTTTTTTTCATCAAAACCTTGTTTACGCCCATCATGAAGAACATCAGTGAAACTCCGGATGGATTGATGGATGGATGGATGGATGGATGGATGGATGGATGGATGGATGGGCGGGTGAGAGGATTTGCATGCCAAAACAAAGCAATTTGTTTCTAACCTTGAGGTCGATGGGGGACCGTTGACATATGAGATCAGGTTTCGTCTCNGGCACATGGGGACAAGTAGATTAGTCTGCTAGGATGTTAATCAATCTCGATGTTTTCCTACAGAACACAGGTAATTAGTCAATATGAGGAATAGAGTAGTATGCCTCAAGTAAACAAGAGGCTAAAAACATATATATGTATATATATCCGGGTATCCGTGTATGTCAACAATTCAAAAACTAGAGAATTCGATTCGCACTCATAACATGTTGATTTTGCCCATGGTGAGTCTTTTCCAAGGTCAAATGATTTTATTCGCTTATTGTAACCATGTGGCGATGTCATGCGACTTTCTCCTATTTCCATCGCAGTGACTCAATCAAAGTTAATACATTCTTACCCTAACAGTCACCTTGTGAAAAACTACCGACGCTCTTGCAGGTGTGTTTTNGACGCTCTTGCAGGTGTGTTTTTCATGTTTTACTTGGCTCCTTACAATCAAGGATGACATGAATGAAGGATTTGATTTGTTTATATAATGAATTTATTGTGTAAATGAGGTGTGAGCTGAATAGATGGGACAGCTGTTTCGACCTGGTTGGGTCTCATCAGTTTGGGCGATGGATTCGCGCAATGCTGATGAAACAGAACCAGGTCGAAACAAATGTCCAAAGTGCCTTCCAGCTATTCAGCTCATGCCTGATTTACACGACGATTTCATCATATAAATTATGTATGTTCAGCACAATCGACTCCATGATCTTCACCATTCACGCACTATCTTGCCTGACAGGGTTAGAACTCGAAACGATATATTAATTTAGGCGATTCAATTTGCGCCAATGAATATGGAACTACCATCATAAAATCTGTCCGACAGTAGTGGGAATGTTATGGCAGAAAACTGACAGTTGTCGAATATGTTCCTTATAAGACCACATAATTGATTTTTATTTTTTCATCAATACGGAAAGACACGTATAGATGTAGCCGGTCAACCCCCGGTAAATGGATTGTTTGTAACAAAAACTTTTATGCGCATAAAGTGAGGTGATGTATTCAAATGAAGCAATACGTCACTAAGGGCCAGTTAACCCTAATTTGTCTTTCAAACCTCTATCACGTAATCGGACTGCTACATCTTCGGCAATTAGCAAAGCAACGTCAAATTCAAAGTTTTATTATGGGAATTGCTTACAAGCCCATGCTTCTCTTGTCCCCATAGGATATTTACACAGATGAATCGTTTCTGGGCAAAAAAAATGATAAATTGTCGCATAAAGTTCCGGGTGGGAGATAACGCATAATTTAGTCCTCAATGAATTTGCGATTATACCTAGTTGTGTAGGAATGTGAGGTGCGCCAGGGTTTCATCGAGTTCCTGCTTTGAAGATTCAATGGTTTGGTGCACAAACGATGTGAGATGGAAGGGTGTTCCAAGTGCTGTATACTCTAACTGTAAAAGATTGATGCCGGCTGTCCAATCGACAATTTGGGATCACTAACTTGAACCGGTATCCCCTAAGGTGTATGCTGTTCGAAAAAGTGAGTAGCGGTCAACCTGGACGGTCAGGTCTCACCGAATTCGGTGGTATTGAACAGATTATGATCCGAATGATCGTAATCTCTCCTCATAGGTGAGGTAATACAATCCCTTGACCATCTTGGTGGCAATTGTTTGTAGCCGCTTCAGCATCTTAAAGTGACGTTGCAATCATGGAATCCAGGCTTAGATGGCGTACTTTGTGTGTACGGTCGAATGTACACCGATAGCAGACTTGGGATCGACCAAAGGCTCGCCTAATCAAGCCGACATTCTTCTCAGATGTGGTCGAAACTGTGGTGATCCGGGTCTACGAGATGACACATACCCTGGAGAGATGCATTACAGTTTTAGGACATCTGCGATCAATCGAACTTCACGAGTGACGTCAGCAAAGCGCATACGTGTCACTGCTTCTGA
>UZAN01043004.1:8819-23361 GCA_900618425.1 Echinostoma caproni
CTGTCATCCAGTGTAACACCACGACTAACCTACTACAAAAAATGTGAGGTCCGAGGGTCTGACTCCTATTTGCCCCGGGTGTTGCTGCTGCGATGGTGTCCTCGAGGTTACACTAGACACCTTGTTTGGCGTATCTGATATATTTTCAGGTAAGGCCGAATTCCAGCTAGCTGCCCTCTGGCCTTGTGACTGGTTGCTATGGTTTACTGCGGATCCAATTCGGGTTACCTACCACTGTTGCCCAGCTTCTGCTTTCCGGAGTAACAACAGCGTCCACATTCACAAGCTGATCGCAGATCGCTTGCATGTGTGGCCCATTTCCTCGGTCCACAGTTCCTCTGGGGAAGCTCCGTAATGCTGCTACTTTTGCCCTGCTATTGCGGATTTCAGGAGCATTCGGAGGCTTCTGTTTACTTTTTATTTGCTTTGGTTTCGATGTCCATGCCGACATCTTTGTTGTAGACCTGCATAGTTGTATCATCGCCTAATCGTTGAAGGGCTGATCCTCCATTAGTCTATCGACTCTTGGTATTTTCACCTCAAGTCGTCTGGCCTCCATTCTGACCGTTTTATTGGCGCCGACATTCTTTGTCGTACGTCACCCTAGGTACAGCGGACCGTCTGGCATGACGCGTATTCGGCCATCGGTTTGTATTTCCATTGTACCCGCTATGGAAAACAATCGATTCCTCCCGTACATGCTGTGGATTGTTATTAAAATTAGCCGTGGCTGACTCGCTTGCAACCCTCGCCCAAGTCGCACCCGATGGAACTTGATTATGGGGACTGTTGCAGGCAATCTGACCATCCTTAATATACATCTCACGTGGAGACCATTCTATCCTCTCTAATTTTACGGCTGCTGACGAGTAGTTTGAGGCAGTTGTGCAGCAGCAACCGTTTACTGCCATTACCATCTCTGTGGAGTTTCTCTGGATCTCTGCCTAGAGTTGTCTAACACTCCTTCAGGGATGCCAAGTCTATTGTACGTATCATCAGTTACCCTCNGTCTGATACTTTAGTTGTGTGGGCTTCCTTAGTGTGTTTTTCCCCTTTGCCCACGCTGTGCCTGGCATACTTGACCGCAACGTGGTTATTTTGAAGCCCACTTCCAGGGAGGTTACTTCTTGTGTCTGGTATATCCGTCGAAGAATGGTTCAGGCAATCCCGGATGCTTCGCGAAGGTAGTGCTATGCCGACAGATCGATCTGAAGGATTGTTTATAGTATACAGCTGGAAATGTTTCTACTCAACCCATAGTAAGCTTGGTAATATCAGCAGCGGCATCTATCACATATTATGCCCTCAGTCTTAGACTCAGCGCATGAGCTGGCCAAAATGAGCCCTGAAGTCTCCTTGCGTGTTATTATTCCTGTTTGTGATAAACAAAACAGTACCGTGTGAGACTAGTCAGTAGCAATTCAATATGCCAATAAAAGCTCTGGAAACTCTTCGAATCTGATAGTATACGAGTACAGTTGATTATCAGTGAAGTAGTCAAAATCAGTAACGGTACACTGAGAAAATATCACTAGGAATCTAACTTAACACTTAAGATGTAAAAATAGGCTGAAAATGTCCATACAAACTAAAATTATTCCCATAATTTTACCCAATATCCTGTAGGGCCAGTCAGGCATATGCCTGGAAGATATTTGTATAAATAGGAAGCAGAAAACAGTTCAGACCGAATCTAGCTAAGAAGGAAAGGGACAGAGACAACGCATCAGGTTAACAAGGGAAACTGGAGTGGCACCCGCGCTGATCCCTATTAGGTGCTTCGCATGAGGGATGCTAGTGATTTGTGGATTTCAGGTTTCATGCAGTCATAATTGTCACTGACTGCTGTCGTTATTATTTATTTCACGTTTGCTTCTAAATGTGCGGAGGCTTTATGTGTTCAGTCACTCCACGTCCCGGGTTGGACGTTTCCTTCAATAAACAGCTGGTTATCTTAATTACGGTGCTCACCCGGTCTGTGATTCTTCACTTTTTTATTACGTACTCTCGTTTGATGAAAGGGGAAAGGCCCATAATCACGAGTACTTGCTGTTCAGTGATGGAAACCGGTAACCTAAGCCCCGGGACTTGGAGTGGCGAGCCACATAAGGCCCCGATAGGTTAGGTGTGGTATTACACCGGACGAAAGCAAAGCTGCGTACCANTACCACCAAAGTTGTGTGGTGGTTGCGGGGCTCGAACGTCAGACAATAGGGTCCAGAGCACGCTTGTGATAGCGACTAAACCACCACCACATAAGGGTGTCGTTTGCTTCTCCCCAGACGGTCAACCGGTTAAGGTAACATCTCTGTGGAGATAGCATTTTCTTACCTCACCACCGCCGCCTGACGTTTTTACTGTTCCAACCTTTTGATTGGCTCGTAGGTTCGTAAAAAATGTCTGTACCATTGTGTAATCAATGGAAAAGAACTAAACAGAGTTAAACAAGATAGAATGCAATGACGGTGGCACAGCAGAGAAAGTATCCGTCCGTTTATTCTATACTCAAGCGATTTAATCCATCTAATACACCTTCGGCATTGATGGAACGTTTCACTGACGTTGATAGGTCACATGTACTGCGACATAGTGCGACCCATTCTGCTGTACGGCTTCGAGACCTTGATTTTGCTTTTGGAAGACTGTCATCAATCGATGGTCTTCCTTCATCAATGTTCACATAGTTTGGCTCAGGTAAAAAGTAGCAAGCGCGTGAGTAACACGGATAAGGTGGTTTCAATTTCAGTTTGTACAACCATCAACCATGCACGTTCGTGAGCCGCTTTTTGTTGCTGCCTTTAGCCACCTATTTGAATAAACAGTAGGAGAAAGACAGGAAGGTTGAAAGTAGAGTCGAAGAGAAAATGGGAAATTTCAGAATAATAAAGTTACCAAGAAAATTCAGAATATACACGAACGCCATTGTTTACGACACTTAGCCATATATCGGATAGGGCATCTTATATTCGAGTATTCCGGTGGAAAATTAGTTGTCACCCTAATTCGGGGCTATAGGTTTCGCTAGTTAGCACAGGTTTTGCGCATATCTACTATTTCCTCTTTCTTTTTTGGCACAGTCTGAACACACGTGTGAAACACATTGCAATACATATCTACTAGTCGTCTACTGCACCTCGCCTTGTTTGCAGCTGCTGCTAGTCCTTGGAGGAAATCACGTGGAAGTGAACTAGGACGTAAAATGCGGAGAGTTGGTGCATCCCGTCTTCTGGGCTAGGGTTCAAGCGACTTAAAAGTAGGTTGAAATCATAGCATTGCATAAAGCTAATCAAGAGCCGTTGTCTTCTCATCATTTCCTAACGGAACATATTACTTGAAGAGATATGCATTTTTATTACACAAAAGTGATTACAGTAAAAAGGAGTAAACTCCATAATCCAAAGACATACCGTACGTGGGAAGGTGAGGGAAACATTCAAGTTAGAACCAGCTTATTGATTCTGAGTTTAAAGGTAAGGATGTTGTAATTTGGAGGGAAGGTCCAAAGGGGGAGAATGTTTCACACTTGTGCTGTTGTTTGGAAAAAGATGATTGAAAGATTGAAATGATCGTGAGAACTGGTGGGCAACAATAGCTATTGCAATGGAAGTAGCAGCATCAGGGAATAGTCAAACACTTCCAACTGGTACGCAGTACGGGAGGTCGGCGAACCACAGTTAGTGGGACAATCTGCGACAAAAGTGGGCAAGCTATTCATAATAGGGAACAACGGCTTAATCGGTGGGCGGAGTACTTCAACGAACAGTTCCGCTAACCAGGCTATCTCTGGTGTAGCTGAGGCTCCGTGGGCAGTGTCATCTGAACCTCCTACTGCAGGAGAAGTTCATTCTTGCATCCAAGCCCTGAAGAAAGGAAAAGCAGCAGGACCGGACGGGCTTCCTCCCACTCTTTTCAAGTTGGGGGGCGGTGACCTCGTAGACGCCATTACTGATATAATGCGTGACATGTGGTCAGACGAGCGCATTCCATCATCCTGGAGCAAATCACTGGTCGTTCCAGTTTTTAGGAAGGGATCTCGCAACGACTGCGCAAACCACCGTGGAATAAGCTTGATCTCAATCGTCGCCAAGTTACTAGCCCCCATCATACTTTGACGTCTGAAACCGTTTAGGAAAACAAACATCCGTGAACAACAAGCAGGATTTCGACCAGCTCGCAGTTGTATCGATCAAATCCTCGAGCTACACCATACTCATCTTCGACCAACGGTTCTCGTGTTCCTTGACTTGAAAGGAGCCTTCGACTCAGTTGATCGTGAATCCCTTATGGGTTTGCTCCTTCGCAAAGGAATGCCGCAGAAGTATGTGAACATACTGAGTTCATTCTAAACATACCTCTGGTAGCGTAAGGGTTTACGGCAAGCTGAGTAGGTCGTTCTTAACTAGCACTGGTGTTCGTCACGGGTGCTTTGTTCGAATGTGTAGAGGATGCACAAAGAGCACTGGACATATTAACAGGTTCTGTCGCTCTGTTCGGTATGTGCTTTGCACCTTCAGAGTGCAAATCGATGCTGCAAGACTGGGTATTGCCGAGTTCTGCTCTGAAACTAGACGGTCAGGAATTAGCTGAAGTTGATTACTTCTCGTGCTTAGGTAGCTGCGTGACCAACGACGGTAGCGTATCAAAGGAGATGATCGCCCACATTTCCAAGGCTCGAGTAGCGTACGCAGGACTTAAACACTTGTGGGGACGACGTGATGTTTCATTGAAATTGAAAAGCCACGTATTCTGCGCCACTGTGCGATCGGTTCTGCTTTACGGTTGTGAGACCTTGAATTTGCGGGAAGAAGACATCCGTCGACTAGTGGTTTTCGACAATCGATGCTTACGTAGTCCGGCTGAAGTGGGATGGAGTGAGCGGGTTAGTAACCATGGGGTAAGTTGTCGGGTATTTGGGAATGCATCTAACACGAACTCGCTAGAGCATCAAATCCAGCTCAATAGGCTTCGTTGGTTAGGACACGTTTTGCGTATGTCCGACGGTTGCCCACCACAGAGCGCCTTATTCGCAGTGGCTTTTGCGGGCTGGAAAAAGCAGCGTGGAGGCCAGCAGGTGACGTGGAGACGAGGCATGAAGAAATGCACAGAGCCAGTAGGTAAAGTAGGTGTCTCTCGTTTTCCGGGATGGGGTTCAAAAGACCCGAAACTGCATGGTTGGAGACACTGAAGGTCTAGGCTGCCAACCGACCGCAATGGCGATCATGCTGTCGCTTATCAGACCAGAATGCTTGAAATAGTATGTATGCGCGGTTATATTGTGTATTCTGTATGCTGACCACATAGGTTCGCTTTCTTTTCCCGTCCCTAAAATTAAGTTCAATCCCTATCCTCCTTAAACATTCTCACTCACCTTGTATGCAATATGAGTTTGGCAGCGATCATTGAAGTTTGCTTCACTGAATTACGCTGTACAATGATGATGATGATGGTGATGATAATCGCTTGTGTGCGGGATCTACGAGGAAGAACACGTTGGAGAGGGACAACCGGAAAGTTCACTAGAGCAAAATCCAAAGTAGTATCGATAGAATAAGGGTGAAGAAGCGACTGCCCGACGATCAGCTAGTGACTGCAAGTTGCATGTCAGCGACGGTTCGTTGATGAGACTGATGAACCCGATCAAGAAGAGAGTGAGATTTGGACGAAGCTCCACTCCGTACATAACTCCAGTATTTAAGTGTAGGGCAAAACGGAGCTTTGTAAAGTGAGAGGTGAATTGGAGTGAAGAAACGTCTGGCACGAAAGAGGAGCCCAATTTGCACGCAGTGCGGTTCACAAGAACAAATATTTGGTGGCCATAAAAGAAAACAATATCAGGACAGTCCCAATAGGTTGCATGAATCACTGGAACGGAGAATGTTCAAGTTAAAATTTAATGAACGGGAGATGGAGGCGTGTTTAAGAGAAATTGATGAAAGGGAATTTTTACTAGCATTGAAGAGAACATGGTTGCGACAGCTCCAAGCAGAACTAAGACAGATCAGAATTTAGGGGGAACCGGAGGGAGGAGCGGACGTCACTAATGCTGGAGTTAGAGATGCGTGAAGAGGAATAAAACAAAGAAGAGTGTTGGGTAGCGTCATGGGCAAAGGGTTTAAAAGGATTTAAATGTGAAGAAACGTCATCAATAAAAAATCAGGAAAGAGAAGAGGATAGTAAATAACCTTGGGGGACACTGGTCTTCACATTCATTAAAACGGGACATAGTCTCATCTACTCGAACCGAGATGCTGCGGTCCTTGAGATAACTTGCTGTCCAAGACAGAAGTTCCGAAGTAGAGCCAGATTTGAGTAGTTCAACCGGCAGACCCGCGTGCCAGACAAGATCGAAAGCTTTCGGTATATCCAGTGACACCATATGTGTATCTCCGGGGTTGTCGAGTGCCGCTGACCATGTATGCGAAATGAGCACCGGAAGATCACCGGTAAAACAATGGGATCAGAAACCGTACTGGCGGTCACTAAGCATCTTGTTCTGTTTCAGGTGGCGGCGAAATTGATCAGCGACAGCTGATTCCTAACCTTCGAAATGACTGATGTGAGAAACGCCGAGAAACGGCACGACAGCTATCTACTCGGATCGAAGAGCATCACCCACGCTGGTTAAGACTAGGACAGACCGGATCAATAAACAGCTCCATCCTAGCCCATAAAGTCGACACCGGACGTCGCCTTCAGAGTTTTTTATCGTGTCCCCCACACCAAGTGCAGGGGTGTTCAACTGCACACCCTAGCAATAGCCGAAGCGATCGGGATAAGAAAGTTGACCCCTGACCTCTGCGCCCAAAAAGCGTTTGGTTCAGTTACTCGAACTTCCATGGCCGGTGATCGATCGGTCCCGAGTGTGTCCGCCGTCCAGTCGCCCTGATGCCGTAACTTAGTTAAACCAATCAAATGACAAATGCCAGTTGACTATAAACTCTTACCCATGATTGGTGATGTCTAAATGTGTGATCTGTTTTCTGATGTAACCTATGTAATATGTAAACGGCTTGAGAAGGAATTACTGAAAAACAATTGTTTCGCCAAACTGTTTGTTCTAAATGCTATCGGCGCTTGACGGTGAAATAGAGTGAAAAGTCACTTCTATTTGGAGAACGGTATACAGTGCAGACGTAGCGATTGGAAGAAAGAAACCGAGGTTTTAGCCACATCCTGTGGAACTTGCGGTTGGTGAGATTTAAGTCGAATAACGGGGTAGAAGCAAGTGAATGATGGTTTAAAGCACAAACACCAGCTTTGGGAATAAACCAAGCGTGAAGACAGTAGTTGGTAAACTGAGGATGAATAATGTCTGTGGAAGCAGAAATAAGTGTGTTTGGGATAGAAATTGATGTACAAAACCAATATTGTAGTTCAAGCTGCGAATGTTAGTGAAGGCGATTGTCGACTGTAAATGTCCTTGAGAAGTGATCCTGTTAGTTGTAGTATTTATAGTGAGGTGAAAGGTAACCAGCCACATAGAATTGGAACTAGGAGCGGCGAACCACATAAGTTCTCATTGGTTAGGCGGTGGTACTGACCCAGACGACAGCAAAACCCTCTACCACATGCGTGTGTGATTAGACCATAGAGGTCCACTTTCTCAAACAGCCTCATTTACTATGAATCTTGCGGATTCGCGTTTTTCTCGTTAAAACTGATCGTCTTCCAGATTCCATCTTTACGTGCGATCCTCAGTTCGTCTGGTAAACCATACATTAAAGCACTTTTTTATTACACATTTATGTGGTAAACAGCAGACAGGACGAACCCCATAGTCACGAAGACCTGCTGCTCCGTCATGGAAACCGGTAACCTAAGCCCAGGGACTTGGAATCACGAACCACACAAGGCCCCCTAGGTTAGGCGTGGTATTGAACTGGACGAAAACAAAGCTGCCTACAACCAAAGTTGGGTGGCGGTGGCGGGGCTCGAACGTCAGATCATAGGGTCCGAAGCACGCCTGTGACAGCGACCAGACCACTGCGCCGCCACCATTATAGTTTTAGCTTATCTACCGTCCTGTGCGACATACTAACTCATCGTTTGGGAGTTGTCACTGCTGCGTTCCCACCAGTTCACACGTGTATTGATCAGAAGTACCGAGCATTGTTTGTTCAAATACTTTCCTCTAATGTAGTTGTTGACCCGACAGCCCTAAACAGAGGCAGTGTGCAACCTGTTGACCTATCGAATCAGGTCTGCATAACATATTCAGTTACTCCAAAAGAGCCTACAAAACTGAATTCCATTATCACGTTCAGCTCAAAATTACTTATGAATAGTAGTATGTGATACGTAAATGGTCAGTCACTCTGAAAATTAGGTATCCCCTGACACTACTCTTAAGCAATTGCAAGCTTGACATAAGAACATAGGTGATTATTTTGTAAACATTCCAAGCTTCACAGAGATAACCGAAGTTTGAAAATGTTGCTGATGCTGATGGTACTTTCGTTTAGGCTGACGCAATTGACAGCAGCCTTACTTCGAGTCTAATTCTTCCGGAGAGGACACTTCACTGAGCAGCTGAATGATACCCAGTTTACTTTGGAGGATCCCGCAAATGGTTGCAATGTCTCCAACATCGTCACAACACTTACGGTGGCACAGCGAATAAATTATTGGCATTTGTGAATAATGTCAGCGTACCAAAATGGATTTACTGCGTCAAGGAAACGCTAGCCATCATTCCTCGGGAGAGCAGAGCTGTATGTTACCGAGCTCGTTCCCGGATAGCGGACAGGCTACCTTTAAATAAAGCGGTGGTGGTGCAGTGGTTTAGTCGCTGTCACAGGCGTGCTTCGGACCCTATGCTCTGACGTTCGAGCCCCACCGTCACCACCCACCCTTGGTGGTAGGCAGCTCTGCTTTCGTACCATGCCTAACCTATCGGGGCCTTATGTGGTTCGCCACTCCAAGTCCCGGGACTTAGATTACCGGTTTCCACCCCTGAACAGTAGGTCTTCGTGACCATGGAGTTTTCCCCGTCTGCTTTGTGTAATAAAAGAAGTAGGCGCGAGCCCCCTCCCCCCAAATAAGCGGTCACGACCCGAGCTTATATTGTTATTTTAGCAAGAGATATGAATAGCAGATTAGATCGGCTGATTTCGAGCGAGTTGCATCTGGGAGGTCCTTATAGACTAGATTTCTGTCGTTCGGCAAACGCGGAACGGCTGTTGGCTTTCATCCTCACCGTCGTACAGCCAAATGCAGTGAAGCGAACTTCACTGATCGCTGCCAAACTCGCGATGCATATATGTTTAATGGTTATATTTAAGGTAGATTGGGATTGGATCTATTTTGAGGGCGGGGAAAAAGGTGAATTTCCATGGTCACCACAGAGCTGCACAATCATACTGTTTCAACCATTCTAGCCTTATAGTAGTAGACAACCAGAACGCCACTGCTGTCGGTTCACTGTCGTATCTTTCAGTGTCTTCAATCAAACAGTTGGGAGACTTTCGGACCCTAACCTGAAAGGTGCGTGACATCGACTCTGTGCATTTCTTCATGCCTCGTCTCCACGGTACAGAGACTTGGATATTGCGGGAATAGGACCTAAATGAATCGTCAGTTGTACGAACACCGATGTCTACGTCGCATTGCACGAGTGTGGTTGGCGGACGAGCAATGCTGAGGTTGGGTGTATAATTTTAGATAATCGTGGTCGTCCGCTGGAGCAAGTGGTCGACCTCTAAGGGCCATACTGGTTAGGACGTCTGTTGCGCATGTCACCATTTAGATTGCCACAGTGAGCGATGTTTGCGGAGACAGGAAACGGATGGAAAACGAAGACCTTTCATGAGGGTATGGAAACTGTAGCAACGAGACTGGGTCATATAGGTCCCCTTAGACTCCCTGGTTGGGAATCTCGGGATTATCGTACCTGGTGATAAGAGACGCTGAGTAATATGACTCGCTGTCGGAAGCAGTCGCGCTCGTGCATCCAAAAGACAGCATCTTAACCTGACGCACGAAAGTGCATGGTTATTTTTGTGACAACTGAAAACCGTACGGTTACTTTTGGTATTTTTCACTTGGATCAGGATTGTCTGAGTAGAAACAACTTCTGGCTTANGAATCATCCCCGCTTGCTCGCGAAATCACCCAACCACGAAACAGTTCAAATAGGCACTCGGTGCTTCTCATCGAGATTGAAGTTTCAACCTGGGGAACAGCCACAACCATGGGTGGGCACGTAAGTTAGACTTTTAACACTCAGGCTCACCCTTCGTCTACGGAGGCCAACCATAAATCAATGATTCAATTACCACTAACCCTGCCACAAACCACCGTGCACGGAACCTGCTATCCGGAGTATCCAGGAAGCCTAATCTTCTAGCTACATTGTCTCTCTGTTCAAATGTACATAAAATTCACATAAAATAATTTGTTTCCTTCAGTATTCATAAAGTGGTGTTAAAGGATTGTCTTACCTTTGCTTTAGTGGTTGATCGCTTGATGAGTGATCATAGAAAACTCTTACATATGCATCCGAGGCACAAGTAGCTTATGCCAGATTAAGTTGTCTTCTATGTTAGCAAGGTGTTTCATTAAAGTTGAAAATTCGAGTACATTGTACCACGTCGCCATCACCCGTGCTTTGCGTTTGGTATACGTTGAATAACTAGTCGTGGATGTTAACGTGGTTTGGCATAGGTTTAGTTGGTCTAGTGAGTTTTCCACAACGACTTAAGCTAACGCTTGTTCGGCAGCGTCTCAGTAGAACATTCATTGTCACAACTAATTCCATTGATTAGGCTTTACTATCGTTTTTGTTGCGTTTGTCTAGTGCTTGTCTCTCATAATACATCTCACAACATTTGCCGACCAGTAAAAGACAGGATCTTGATGCTCAACGGATAACTTGAGCACGATCTGTCTGTAATGTGATTTATTACATTATACCTCTCATCCTCAAGGTTGAGGCGCAGAAGAAGCACTGAATAACAGCTAGGCTCAAACCATATCTACCTTGTACTTTCTCAAATACTTTGTGTACATCGAGAGCTTGACAGTGATAAGCTTAGTTCACTTCTCTTTATCTCGCCGTGCGATGCTGATGCTGATGATTGAAATTCGCCTCATTTCTGCATCTGCTCGCTCCCTTTTGTGTCTTTCAACCACTTATTAGAGCTTTCCCAATAATGCACAGCAAATTCAGTCATAACTTTTACGTGAAGCCACTGCACTAAAAGAAGGAAACATCAATGTAAGCCAGCGAACCTAGAGAAACTCAGTGTGATGGTCTCGAATAGACTTCACTGTATTCTACCAGTCTAATCCCTTCATCTGTTGTGATGACGTCACGTAATATATAAACTTTTGCTACGACATATGCTATCCATGTACGTGCATCCATTTACACCATATATTCGCTGTGATCGAATCTCGGCTTTGCATTCGAAATAGTTACGTCAAAGCAAGGAGAGAGCATATAATCGCAAAGATCTTCAAATTGTAAAGGTCTTATCGCTTGCTGTCAAATGCGAGCTAAATAGATTGGAAAAGTAGCATACTGTTCCAGGTGATCCCATTATAATTGTTTATTTGATCGCACAACAACCGCCTACCAGCCTTCTGCGTTATTTTGTCCACGATCTTAGGAACCCAGATCATATCATTTCTGAGCTTGGCCCACTCTTAATTTTTTTTGTTTTGTCTGTACTTTCTACTCTTGTGGTGTATTTGTATTTGTTTCATTAGTTCCTCTTTGACTATGTAGCTACCGAATATTCACCTGTCGGGGTGCATAGTACATATATTTAACTTTGACTTTGGTCCGACTGGTGTAAGAGAGGAAGATTAAAATTCAGCTCGGGAGCTCATCAAGCACAACCTATTAGTCAGATATACGTTGTCACACAGATCAAACCCTTTGCGAAACAAATCACAGTACAATGTTCTTTCAAACAAAAAAGGTCCATGATTTGTTCAAGGGCGCGGTACTGCTAAGTTGCCCGGGGCAAGACAGGTGAATTTTCTTAGGGAATTCACAACCATAGCCTTCGGCTAGCCAAAGCCTGACTCGCCAGGTAGCGGGGCGGTACGCGAAGATCGCAATCCATTGAGAGCCGGTGTCCAATACGAGGTCAAACGTCCAAGATGCCCAATACACCTCGCTAGACAATTGAGCTGGGACCAGGTAACAACCAGGAAGGTCTAAGGGCGTGGTTCGTTCGTCTCTTCATGGCTCCTCCATGAGAAGGTAGAAGCTATTTAAAACGCTTGGTCTTGTAAAACTATTTTGCAGCCCGAGACGCCCACTCACGACCATACTAAGGCTTTCAGAGGCATATCAATCAGGGGATAATGGATATTTTGAACCATGTGTTTTTTCAAATCTAAATCGTCATTAGGTGAAAGCATATTTACTTATTTTGTATGCACTCTGCGCAAAATATCATTGCTGCTAATCTTAGGCGGTTAGAATGCTCTTTGATGATGTCTCAAACATGCATAAAATCCTTCGCCTGTAGGTTCCTATCGAATAAATGGGGCGTGAAAAATGCTGAATGCCCCAAGTTGAAGACATGTCTCAACCGGACTCAGTGGAGAAAGTGTTCCAACTTTCGCTATTCAGAGAAACAAAAAATATCGATTATGTGCAATAAAAATTAAAAAAACAAATGTTACCACTGCATTACGCTTTGGTCCACAAGTTTACTCGTTTTTCTGAACGCTATTCCTCTTCATCGACACGGAATCATTTACCCAAATGTTCTACCACAGAGACTTCTTATAACCAGGTTTTTTCAAATATCAAGTTTTTTCATGTACAACGATCGCTTGTAATTACACTCCATCTGTATACACAATAATTCGTGTGCTTCGTAACCCAGGGTCAACCCAGTTTCAGCGCCTACATCACGTTTTGTCGGGCGGAGGATGCCATGAGGTCAATCAAAGAATTAGATCAGGGCATGCTTCAGGGGCGTCCATTACGTGTGTCTCTCGGAACGACAAAATACTGCAGTCAGTTCCTACGTGGAACAAAATGCACAAAACACGTAAGTCCCATCGTTCCATGCCCCATATCTGAATTTTTTCGCTTCATTTGAATTATTCTTAGGCCCTTTTGGTTTTGTGCTTCTTGTGGATGGATATGCTGCAGCTGCGAATTATCCATTTTAGAGGAGATTCCAGCGTTTAAAACGTGAATGACAGATAGGTCATGAAAGCTTTACACAGTGCACTGAAAATACTGATCCTGAATTTCAAAGTGTTAATCACCCAACAGTTGACAATTCAACGGTTAAATCAAGAGCGTCAGATTTATCAATCCTTGCGATGCGTTACCATTGCGCCGTTTTGGACAGATGAGGTCTCCGACAATTTTGATAATGTTGCTGATATCGATGTATCTTGCTTTTGGAAATCAGAGCAAGTGAAATTACATTTGTGCCGCTTCCCACCTGTACTGTTTTTTTATCCTAAGCGGACATTTCCTTTTTTACCGGCTTCAAATAGTTCTGTGACGTGCCTGCTTCATTTGGTTATCGACGCTTTTGTTTTTCCTGAAAAAGCTGGTTTTTTTCTTGAGGTTGATAATAAACCAGCTCAAGAGATCCATCATGTGCCTTTGTAGTTATATCCGATCAAATAAACCACACAATGGAGCTTTTATTGTGCTATAATGAATCTTCATTGATACAATAATAGTTGAGACTAGTCGTACTAAATGGTAGCTAGTTTGACTGACGTGTGGAACAATAAGGTATATTTCAAGTTTAACGAAACAATAGTGACCGAGTGATTCAACTCCTTATTCATGTAAACGTGAATCTACCACCACCACCACACTTTTCGGATCGGTCCGCAATGTTTCTCTCGCGTAGCGCCGGACTGTAGTGGTTTTCATCTAACTGTTCGGAGATATTGAAATGAAGCTAATTAGGAGCTGTAAGTTTTGTTTTCCAAAAGCCCACTGAGCAGGTCTTTTAATGAACAGAACCAGTTTTTGGCACCATATTTAAAAAGAGTCCGAGCAATGACTGCGCCGAACAAGTATGAACTCAATTCCAACGGCGTCAAAGCTATCATCGTTCGTCATTCTTCACAGTTTGTACTACACGACTGCGCTTATCTCCTGTGGTCAGTTAGAGGGAGTGGATGACTTTAAGTGTACCCGGAAATTCACCAGAGTCATTCACTGAGACCGACTATATTCGGAAGCTTCACGTGTTTGCATCCGTCTTCTTCCCTGTGTGCTCTCTTTGCACATTCTGGGCAGGGCTGGAAGTAGCGATTGGGCGTTCAGTCCATGACCTAGTTTTAGCATCGACATTTCTTTGGTGCGGCCTGCCTTACAACTTGGGGCTCAAGGGATGAGGATTTTCGTTGGCCATAGACGCTTAGAAATATGGATCTGGACAAAAAGCCGCTATCACTAATGCAGTGCCTTGAATTAGCGACGAAACGGTTGTTCCCGTTTGTCCTCATTTCCATTTTCACTATTTGACGGTTGGCAACGTGCTTGTTATCAAGTCAGTGTAGGATTTACACTCGTTTTCATGGTAGGGAACCACAGTATAACCCA
>UZAN01043005.1:0-12620 GCA_900618425.1 Echinostoma caproni
CGATTTTGTCGAAACCCGTGCTGGACTGGGGATAGTAAGCCATTTTTCTCCAGATGATCCATGATAGTCATTATCTTCACTTGACCAGAGAAAAGCCTGGAAAGAACTGTAAACTGTTTAGGGGTTTAGACTTGAATTGTGTTGCAGAAGGGCCACATCAATGGTTCACAGAAAATCACGCGTGATTGTTTAGTGTTCTGCCAAAAACCAGGTCTACCAGTATGCCATCTGTAGAAAGGGATATCTGTTCTGCTCCATTGTTTGTAATGCAGAAAGATGAATGCCTAATATGGGTAAATCAGGAGGTTCTATTGAGTAGAAACAGGAGCTTATCGTTATTCCGTGTGCCCAGATAGAAAAATCTCTAGGTCCCTTTTTTCTCGCTTCCGGAATGACTGCTGTAAAGCTCATTTCTCACTCCCGCAAATTCACCAAATGCCGTTGTCCAGTGTTCAACTTGACCCCAACCACTTCACCTTGGTGTTCAAGTGTTGCGTTTTCTTCTTTGTTGACCTCAAAACAAAAACTGTTCATCGTTTTGGAAATTGTGTTAAATTTAAACGTTTACCTAACGTTTTGTTTTTCTCAATAATTCGTTAATGTGTACGAAAAGTGAATCGAGCAGTGTGAAAGACAGTCATTAGAGTTTATTATCAATGAATTCATTCGCCCGTAATAAGGTAAAACTAAAATCTTCTCGCCCTCGATACGTAAATTATGTTGCCATGTTCAGTGAATGGATGCAAATTTACCGTACAGCTTTAAGGTTTTAAGCAAGTTTCTCTGGGGAGACCGACGGAACGAGGTGGAAGTGTGTCAGGAGAAGCCTATCCTTCTCCTGAGAATTCTCACTGTATGAATCAGAACCGGATTGGGATCAGGCGCGAGCGTGTGAACGTGTCGGCATTTTCTCGATCGTACTAAATACGTGGGCGTCAGAGTAAAAGTGCAGAATACGATGACCTAATTTCTAACACGTCCTCCATCGCCACCCATGTAACCCTCATTCCGGACAAATGTCTAGACAATGAGCAAACCCATAAATACCACATATTTATTCCTTACTGGACCAAGACAAAGACCAGGAAAACGACCACGACCACATTGAGCTGGTGATACCAATCAAGACTCACACTGTTTTTCCAACTGCCTTTTCACGGGAATCGTTGGGATACGCATCGTCACACCAGATTCAGTGATAGTTCAGCAAGACATAACAAAGTGAAATTGCGTGACATTGAAATGGGTGTAGAATTGTGGCGTTTTCCCTATAGAGTAATGCTAAATTTGTAACCCTGTTCTATATTAAAAACAGCTTAGTATTCGTGATCTCCAAATAATTAAGTGGCTGAAATAATCGATAAATTCAGGTTCCCTGCGTCAATAAAACTCAAGTGATGATGGACTTCCGTTACTTTTAATAACCGCACCATATCATAACTTCATTTTTGTATGAGCTGGGGATCACAAATGATTCTTTGCATCCATCCTGAGCACCGGAGTCGAATTGGTTCAGTATTCTTACCATTCTGCTTCATGTGTTCAGATTTCAAAGCTATAGGTCAACAGTAAATGAATGAGAGTATAAAAGATATGCATTTCCGTCTGAAAAAAACACTGATTTAATGTGAATCTATTACGTCTTCATTAGGTAAACGAATGCTCACCTGGAGTAGCAAACGGAAAAACGAAACCCTATTTTCACCTTACGATTGTGCTGTAACTTGGATCGACCAGTTTTTTGGTTAACAAACAGTCCTCAAGAATCCATTTTTTGAAGTAAGAAGACGTTTTAGTTTTCCATCAATTAAATACCACTTCTTCTCAGTTGGTTGCTGTATGCACTTGAGAATTGACTACAAGAAAATGGCTTTATTTCATAATTAATCCTTTTGATTTGCAACCCCTAGAATCTTGTCACAAAAATAGTCAACAATCGACCTCATTAACCGGTAACCGACCTAAGTATTGGCTAACTAATGCCGAAGGAGACAGGATTTCCCGTATTCCATCGTATCAAGGAGAGCAGGTTGATGAATGCAATGCGTCAATTGTTATTTAAAGGCAGGCCTTATACGTGCTGGAATACACTTTTCTTTCCTTTGATCGCTGTGATTTTTAAATGTTGACTAATTTTCGGAATCACATGTGAGAGTTGCGTGTTACTGGAAGATTAAACAAAACTAAGGAGAACTGCAAACTTCATCTTCTACGATGTTGAGCCTAAAATGTTAAGGTGATTTCGGTTTCTAAAATGCCGTTTCCGTACCGATTAATCGGGTCACGTACCGGGTGCCAATACTAAAGCATCAGCAGATAGAGACTGTCTGGGACACGATAACTAGGATTCGTATCAGTTACAAACTTTGACTGTTTAATAGTTAGGGTGTGTGGGACCACACACGTTGTCAAAGCCACTTACCTGCGTGTGTGTTAAGAGGACATAGGATGATGACACGGTGGAGCAATCACAAGGCGTGTGGGCTGAATGAAACCGAATGCCAATAGGCAAAACGAGGTATTGTGTGCAGACACGCAAACGGGTGGTAAGACACACGCAGATATGAAGATGACTGAATAATCCTTCAAGAGGTGAGATCTGTGATCAATTCATGGATTAAAGCGTGTTTGAACGACAAAAGTGAGGCCCGTCGGGGCGGCCTAAAGTTATGGGTGCGGGTGCACAATCGGCTTGTTAAATAACTTGCTTGGATTGGCTCAGGCTCATCCTGTTGAACTGGTCTTGGAGAGCATGCACTCAAATCATCGGGTGCAAAAATTGGGCAAAACCATGCACCACGGAAAGTGGAAAAGGTAAGGTCATTCGACATGAAGCTGGACCAAATCGACACCAAACCCAAACCCACTCAAAAGGAAATTCAATAAATCTCCGAAGTACTGTCCGTGCCCATTTGGATGGAAGGATCTTGGTGTTTGCCTATTCTCTCTATAGATGCCATCCCTATGAATAACTTTCTTGACTTTTATAAATGTGCTCGTCGCTTTTAGTACTCTTTTCTTATTGCAAGTCTCATTCTGTGTATACTCATATACTTTTCCTGTGGAACAACGGTTAGGCAATTGTCTGAACGGATTCGTAAACACCACCTTGTGTGGCTGAACACAAGAACGATTCAGTCACTCACCGGTGCAGTGGTTTCACACCTAGCTGAAACAAATGACACTGTAAACGTGGTCGAGGCTTTTGGAACACTGAAACGTTCGTGGGCGATTATCAAGGCAGTTTTGCTGTCGGATGCTGGCCAGAGCAGAAGCGGTGAGCATTCGTCTGCACAACTCTCCTTTGTGTGCCCAATTCAAGTTGTCCAAGCACTAAAACTTCCATGGTCCACTCCACCCCCCCAACACACCATGCCATAAGTACCCTCGATGATCGGATGAGTGGAAACACAGATACGTGATCGTGATGAATCCAATTTCCGGTTTCATGATGAAATCGTTTCTAATAATCTAATTTGTATTTTATTTTCGATAACTTCTTCTTTGGGCTAATACTGCATATATATATACATTGTTCAAAAAAGAACTCTTCATAAAACTTCCTTTTACAGGGAATTATGAATCTGGGTCGCTAGGACGTCGATTAGAAAAGGATATCGCTCGAACGTTTCCAACTGCTACGCTACGCACCCAATTCACAAGGCTACAAATTGCTTCCGTAAATCTTAAAGATACATTGCCTATCTTCTCCTCATTAAATGTAATAATTTCCACTAAAATCTAAACAGTCACTTCGACTCTAATTTGTCCTCATATTCTAACCCTTCAATCTTCTGTTAGCACTTTACAAATCATTCAAATCACTTTGATGACATTTTCTGTACTTCCGATTCGCGTTCACTCAAATTCAAAACTTCGATTACAGTAGACAAAAATGCGTTCTCAGGGCGTGATATCATGACACAGTGCGCTACTTCTTAGAATTCATTAGATAGAAGCTTTATGAACTCAATGGTGTGTACAGTTACACTTGGCTTCGACAACAAAATCATCCGTGAGACCTGAAATGCCTTCATCTCTGAGCTTGACGTCAAATCCTCATTCTGCCTAATTGCTGTGGAGACACATATGGGATAAATCATAGCTTGATTAAAAATGCACTATCAGTTCCAATCCTGCGGAATCAATCATGATTACACGTGATCAACAGGATGCTTCTCGCTAGTGTTTCTGATATTATTCGCAAACTGATGCACTTAAACACCAACAAGACAAAAGTTCTGGTTAGATTTTTCTTTTTTTCCCGAGGGCAATACATATTCTCCCTTATTGCTATACCGGCTAATCTATTACGGGGTAATGATAAACATTTGTTAGAGAGCAGCTTGAATCACCCCATTATCAAAAAAACGATTCTTCAAACGTTCTTACCTTTGTCTGCATCTCAGTCGCTTTGGATGTGTTCAGAAAACTACTGATTAGGATTCGACTGGCCAAATTCACTGAGGAGGTGTCACACAAGTTTACTGATATTCATTCCCGAGAAAGCATAGAAACCCTTGTTTATCTCTTCCACTTATGTCATACCTTCATAAGAAAAGCTGTTCGAATAAGATACGTCAACCAAACTAACGATATCAACGTAATGTATGAATAAATATTGCTTAGTGCTATTTCCCCTGGCAATACTTCACCTACCATTAGGGGTCGCCAACCGATAGAAATTTTCACGTGATCAGGGCTGTAAACGCATGCTGCCACATGGAGATTTTTCGTCTTCGTTTAGGTTTCCCGCTGACACATAACTAATACTTGCATTTTATTATTCGCTTCTTCTCTAATTCGCGGATGATGAAATAGGTGAATTCCTCTTCCTCAACCCAAAATTTGATGCTGTTATGCAAGCTGGCATGCAGGAATAATAGATAAGCCTCTACAACGGAATGAACTCCGAAGGGTGTTCCGACTTCATTTTCTCCCTCTTGTTAAGTTCTTAATATCAGTACCCCCCACCCAACCCACCCACCCACCCGTTAATAACGATCACGAGGACCAAGAAACCATTTGGGAGATACTTTGGCGTAATCATTCATTATTACTTTTCGTAGTCCTATCAAATCGCAAATGTGTTTTGCAAAGTAAAGAAGTTTAACTTTTAGGTTTTAGGTCATAAATCACTTTATATCTCGATTCATCTTACAAGGTGTTTTGCTTTGACACACTTTTTGCCTCATCGGAATTTATGGCTCCCCTGATATTGGCCCAAGTTTGTTGTTAAAATGCTTTCAAGGAAATCACAAATCTGCTTTAGTTTGTCATAAACAGCTGCTGTGTGGTCCACGTCAGAACCGTGCTAATTCTGCAGGGGATTTAAGGGACTCAATACTACAAGCCCTGATGGTTAGTTTGTCGGTCACGTGGGAACTTTTCCAGGTGTATCCCTCGTGTACACCTTGTACTGCCTGGACAAGTTCCACACCCTAATTGCTGAACTTACCCAGAGAATTTCTCTCTCTCATTCATACGTTTCATTTGAGACACGTAATTCTACACACAGACTGCCTGAAATGCGTCGTGTTCCATTGTATTTCGCTAGAGCCCTTATCAACCTGAAACCTGATGCATGTGACCAAAACACAATTATATTTGAATCGGATTAGTCACCATTGTGTTATTGACGGTGATTTTGTTGGTTATTAGTTTTTCTGGGAAGTTAAGTGTAACATGTTGATTTTGTTTGAGGCATAATATTGAATAGGTGCTTCTAGGTTTTCTCGAAGTGATTGTTGCCATGACAGAATCTTCGCTTGGGCTGTTCGGGTTCACGATTGAGTGGCTCCTGATGCGGAGGAGCGGGGAGAGGGGCTGGTGGAGGTTGCCTTTGCATTGCAGTAAATCTCATTGTATGAGCGACGATGAACGTGTTACTGACTGACAAATCTCCACTAAATTGAACCAGTGGTCTCCTTAGGTTCCAGTGTTTCTCTTCCTTTGCAAACTTAGTTCAATTGCAACCGAGTATCCAACGACTACATGATCGTCGCGTTTGCCAGTGAGAGGTTACAAAACTCGATTCAACTAATGGAAGAATTTCACCGAACTAAATGAGCATCTTATCAAGCTTGCCAATTTTTCCTCTTGGAGATGCATTAGTCTTGTGCATTTCATCCCCAGCACATTGACAAATCTCTATAGATGAGGTCCTTTAACGGTGATGCACAAGACTGAATAGCACAAATCCCAAAGTCAGAAAGAATAAAGGATTATTTTGTCAGGATTTCCAATACACTGTTAGAATACTGCACACAACACGTAACTGTGTGACTCAAACTGCACTAAGAATGGTCCATTCACGCACGCCTAAAGGGAGTGCAAATCATTGCAATTAAATTGGTCCAAGTCAGTCTACGTGTGTTTATTGGTCAATGCATATCAATTTTTTGATCCGCCATGCGCCTGTGGGTGTGTGGAGAATGTAGGCATCTGTGACGCACATCGCTAGATCAGTTCACAATGTACAATATCAATGCAGGATTGGAGAGAGAGAGGTATCAGCGCAGAATGGTTTGATTACTCAGAAATCACTGAATTACGTTTCTCGGATTTACATCTGATATCCGGCAAATATACCCCGGATTTAAAAGTGCCTCCACCTTTCAATGTGTCTTTACTCTGCTTCTTGGAATGCCATCTCTGGTAGCTATTTATCCATGGGGTTAACCGAAGAAAGCCGCGTATTGAAATTCTCCCGTCTGACTCAACCAACATGCCGTTTGCGTATTGAACCTAATACATATTTGTCCCAAATAGACAATTTTCTGTCCCAGCGATTGGTTGCAGTTTGGTTCCTCCAAAAAACAAGGGTTCAACTGAAGAATCTGAAACTGAAGACATTGCAAGGGATACTGTAATTCCCGATATAAAAATGTGATTGGTCGAATCGAGTGTACGCACGCACACCCATTTGTCACAACTTCTCCGTTAGCTGTATTCTTGGATGTCAAGTCCAGCTCCTTTTTCGGCCTCATTTTTTAGTGTTCACAAAAGATTTACTGTATTCCGTTTACCGATGTTCCTAGTAATGCTACTCTATTAGCCTACGAAAACCAATCAGTTATATTCCTCGTTTGAGGTGGTCGCAGAAGAACAAGTTTCGAGAACCGTAATTTCTCTCATATTCGATCATATGCCAATTCTAAAAATATGCTTAAGCAGGTTTGTTACGATATGTAATGATGCGGTAAATAATGATTCTTACTGGTGACTAATTCTTCTACAAAGAGGGCGCTTTCTCAATTAACGATTGGTCCGCAATCTACATTGTCAAGGTTGGATATGAAACGTCTTCCATCTGTAAATTAAACTGGTTTCCAAAACAATGAAACTGCTCGATTAGGCAAACCGTAGTCCTCCTCCCTTGTGACTGTCACTTGAATCATAAGGTTTCTTTAATTGAGCTCGATGGAATTCATTTTTATACTGAGACATAATGAGTGAAATCAGATAGATTTTCTAGTTGTTATATCGATAATCAGGCAACGATGACATTTCAACGGCATATCAATCAGGCTGTCGTCAGACTTGCTATTGATAAACGGTCGACCAAATGCTGACAATGTTGTTTGCGTTTTCTTGGGGGCAATGTGATCATTAGTAGTCTTTTTGGCACCAAATAACACTCATTCGGGTTTGTTAGTGGCATGTAACCATCGTGGGCCCCAATGTTTCCCTGTATGGGGGGTGACTGGCGAATATCCGACTATTTCATCAACCAATCTTGTTGAACCTATATGCATGACATTGAAGGATACGAAATTTTCTCAAACCATCCCCCTTTCGTATCACCTTGAAGAAAACAGTTCAGATGTGCAAGGTGAACGTATCCTCAAAGGCGATTTAATCTGCTGAATCCATTGAAAAAGATGAGTAACTTTTGGTTGTTTCCAAATAACAAAACTGTCTAACGCGTACCCGAATAAAGGGAGATCTTTTTTGAAGGAATTATTTCCAAATTGTAAAACGGATCATACATGTATGAGCTGAGCTCCCAAAACGTCCACTTAACCTTGTTTTATACATTTTGCCTACGCAAATTCCATTGCGCTCTTCATTTCTCGGATTGAACTATTAAAGATAGAACGAAAAACGGGCACAGTTGGACAAGTGATATGATGCACCAAGTAAATAGTCGAATCTACGTTTCATCTGAATACGCAACATTAAAACTGTGCATACTTGGTCTATTGTCAATGCAATCTTATCATTTTCTTTTGATGATTTTATTATTTCAGCTGACGCAGTTCATAATTATGGGTTGAGAATACCACCACCCTGAGTGACGAGATGAACCACATAAGAGACATCCTGCCGAGAAACAGCCATCAAGATGCATTCATTGAAAGACGCTTAGGATCAAAATCAAGCTATGCGAAATCATAATTGGTTAGAAAGAAAGTGTTCGCGAATGTTCCTTCCGAGGGAAAGAATATCTGCACCGTGCCCGCCGCTCCTTACAAATGATAAGTGAGAAGCTTGAACAACTTAATCCTGCAACGTTTAGTCAAGAGTGGACGCAGACTTGACTCAGGAACATCATTTGAAAGTTTCTTCACAGTACCTAAGAACCAAATCAAAGGATTACGTAAGACGATCATGACAACTGCGGAATCTATAGCAAGTCGGATTATGAAGCCGAAGCTGTGCGAGCAACGTAATCGGGTTCAAACGTTTCTGTTACAATGGACTTACAGACGATAACTCCATATTCCTAAGATGCGTCATTTCGATTCCTCCTTTCCTCAGCTGCTACCTTTTTCTCATAAAGTTTCGCACCTGTCTCATTCAGTTTTGACTAATACCTTTCATATCGTGTTCAGCTCACACGTTTTACCTTGCTTTTCTCTATCCATTTATCGCGACCTCAGAACTGATTGTTAACTGCATACCGCACACACACACACACACACACACACACACACACGCACTTGCACACATTAAGAGAACATCAGCTTAGGCGTTTTATTAATCGTATGACTAATGAAACTGTATATGCCTGAAGCGATTTATCGCAAAGATATTTTTCCGCGTATCCACTTTGTTCTTATGTATTAATGGGGATAGTTTACAATTCAAAGCAGTGCATTTAGTAAAACAAAAGGCAATCGCTTCTGATGAAGAAATCAGAGCATTATGATTTTTCATGAGTTAGGTTTCTGTGCAGTAATCCCTCCAACGTAAGTGATAAATGTAAGCGATCGAACTAGCATTTAAATATACGTACCAGGTTTGCATTTCTTGTTATTTTATTTAATATGTGACTCATTTGATAGTCATGAAAAGGAGGATCTGTTTATTTGGAAGGGCGCTGGTGGTCAAGCAGTGACAGTCACCAAATGATGGCTCCGGAGTAATTATGTTCGAATCCCACCACCTACGGCTGACTTTCCCCATTCTCGGTGTATTGTATGGTAGCACTCTAATTGACTGATTTCCCCTTCCTGAAAATTTTATCGCTGTAGAATCCATAAAGTGAATTGAAACAAACACAATAAGTGTGGAGAATAGACATTGGTGACCCAAATAGAATACACAATCCCTGAATTACTGTTACGATCCCTTCTAACAACTAGCCCCCAAGATTAAATACCTCACTGCTCCAGTGTAACCTGATTGATTTGAGTATGGTGCTGTGCGCTAAATTAAAGCATCTATAAGTTGTATCGTGACGTGAATAATTCTGCAACTATCGGAATGCCTCGCTTAGTTTATTATTAAAACCTATATTCACATGGACAGCTTAAAACGTCTGCACTGTTACTGATTGCATGACTCCCCGTCATTAATACTTTCAAGTAAATTCTCGTAAAAATAAAGGATTCATCTGCTGTTTAGAACAAATAAGCGATAATAAAAATATGCAAGCGGTATCGTTTCTCATAAAACGTTGAAATTTATCATAAAAGACAGGGCGTTTCGCCAACAGAGACTCATTATTATGTGTCTTAACTACTGCCATATTTCTTTTCTCATTTTCGTTATGTGGCCCATTGTTCCACACCTGCAGCAAAACAGTATTGCATATCGAAAGTGGGATTGAAGAGAAACACGTTTGAGCGAACAGGTGTGCACACCGCTTCCATTCAACCACGATTACAACTTTTGCTGTTGATGCTGTTGTTGTTTCTGTCCTGCATCCGTTTTTCTCTCCTTTTCTGGGCACGGAAGTGAGATTGATTGATAGTTCGTGTGGCTGCAGTGTCCAGCATTTGTTTCATACCCTGAGTACTGATAACAATCAGAGCATGCGATATTGACAAGAGGGACATCGGTACGTGGAAGCCATAGAACAAACACTGATGGGCTTACAAACTGATTCTAGGTAAACAAGAATCTGCGGGGTATTTAGATCGGTATTGGCGTTGTTTGTTGTTTGTCAGCAATTGGTGTGTTTTCGTTACATCATGTTCATCTGGTTATTTATTCAGTTCGCAAAATATTTGAGGAAACCTCTGTTCGATTTACGTGAATTTACAACGCAGTTGGAACAAATTAGTGTCACGTGTTGCGTTGAAGATCTGGGGACTAGCGTTACTTTCCCGGATTACATTTCATCAGTCACTGCCTATGAAGCTAAACGCTACCTTAAGAGACTAAGGATAGTACAATGTGGAGATGTGTTTCAGTGTGCAGCTTCAACTTTCCGGTCGGAATTCCTGAGGCAAACCTTTTTCTTGTCACTTGGCTTCCTGCTATTGGATACGTAAGGATGAAATGTTCCGGAAGGAGGAAGCGGCCGCGGTGCTGTCATATGGGGAATATTAGACGGTGGTGATGAGATTGGACTCCTTGTCTCCCACAGAGCGATAATTTGGTGGCATTCACAACTGCACCGCTACCGCAAGGCTGAGAACCCGAATCTAGGTGTCTTTGAATCGGAAATGGGCTCATAGAAACAATGTGCTGTGGAGAAACTTTCTGAGCTGCTACAGCAATTCTATTTTTGTAGGAAGTCGTTAACAGCCGATTATTGACTAGCATGTGACGAACCACACCCGGTACAGTCTAGTACTTAGTTTAGTAAGTAACAACAAGAGACTATTCGGGGATTGGGGTGGGGTGTTGGGTGGTGCAGCGACTGGTTGCACCTGAAAGCTGCATTCCATACAACGTATTGGTCGAAGCCATTCATTATATCAGTTAGATAAACAGACCTACTGGTGCACATCTTTTTAATAGTCAGTCTCTAAAACTGAAGAGGCTGACTGCGTATCATAGATTATTGAAGCAACGGTAGCAAAATGTGGGTCATCCATCCGAAAAACGGAAGCATATGGAGTTACCATGTATCATGTAGTATAACTTATCTTCACACCGGATTCTACCGAAAGAAATTCCAAGGCAGAGTTAATTGGTCAAATTTTGTGGTTCGGTAGAGTGAAACACTGTGTTTGAACTGTCAAAATGTCAGATCAACAGCATTTAGTCAACTGGATCTACTTAAAACATTCATTCGGTGGATTCCAGGGGATTTTAAGGCGATCGTGCTGTGGCAGCCAGCTTACTTGGTATCTGATGGATTCCATATGTTGGATTGTCATTCAAATGTGAAAATATCAGTACTATCGATATGCTGCGCTGTGCACAAGGCTTGAGCAATAGAAAAACTGCTTATGAATCGCGTCAATATTTTTGGTCCCCCGTGTTTCAGAGACCAAGTAAAATGTGATATATACTGTGAAGTTTCAGTGATCATTGGTACAGTTTGCATTCATACGGTCAGTTTTTGCTCACAGTGACATCAAACGGGCAGGGTGTAAATACGCGAACCTAATGAAAGGTGTTTTGTTTCCATAGCATAGTTGCCAATTGTACGAGATGGACTTCACCTACAGTATTCTATTAATAGCCCGTTTGTAGAAGAAAGTTATTTCCCCTAAATTTCGGTCACACAACTAAAGAATATGCCGATTTTTTGCGTTCTTTTAAGGACCTCACAGTTAAAAATCACAATGATTCTTAACACTCATTTACTTGATAGAGCAGGAAGTATAAGCATCCCTGGAGAAACATCTTGCATATCCCTTTAGAGCTTTGAATTATCTCCGCTCCCATATGCATTACAAGTAAAAAGTTTGAGCATCCAGTTTCCAAACGAATAAAAGGCTGAAATTCATAACTTCAACGAATTATATTTTATTTCTTACAGTTGTTTTTCGAAAATGCGATTACCTCTGTGACAGAATTATCTAATCCCATGTGGACTTCACACATCAAAATTGACTTCAGACCTGGGGAATTATTCATTCTGTGTCTGTATTGGGGCTTGAGAACCTGCAATTGTGATTAGTTATTGGTCGACAGATTGGAATAAGCTCCAGTACTGTAACATCCCGGTGACTGTCACCGTACACTCACGATACCGCCAAAACCCTTGAAGGAACAAAAGGAGTCCACATAGGCCATTGCCGACTATGGATTATTGATATCTAGAAATCCCTAATTGGTACCCTCCCAGTAATTACTTTAACTACACGAGAAAAGCCGGACGGATTGATCGGCCCAGATTCAACACTGTATTTCACGTGAAGTGAAAATGCTCGTCAGACCAGCCACAGATAGGTTCAACACCGGAAATAGCTTTTGGAGAAAGTCAGGCGCCG
>UZAN01043005.1:13432-24210 GCA_900618425.1 Echinostoma caproni
TGTAGAACTTGACTGCACTTTGGATGATCGTTTCAGTCGAATTTAGAGCTTCGTAGGTTTGTATGATAGGACAAAATCCTTTCCTAATACGAAATGAGGACTTAGCTTTTCAAATCGGAATTATAAAAATATGAAGCAGAGAACCGGGCCCTCGATGACGAGGGAGCTGCTACAAGTTCGAGAAGCGCTGTAGAGCAACCACCAGGCCTGCACCGATGATGCTCTGGAGGAAAGGAAAAGAATAAACATGCCATCGTTGAAACATGCTGGATGATAGTGTGATGCAAGGTGATAAAAAAGAGGGCCCCGTCAAGCGAACGAATCAACAATGGGGCCCATCCAACCAGACGCGCAGACGTAGCGGCTGGAAGTACTTCGAGAGACAATGTGGAATACCATCTGAAACGAACAAATCGACAATTACAGCCCCACAGCTAGCCAGAAAGATAAACACCGAATGCAACTACGTCGGATCTGTCGATCGACGTACGTGTCGCTGCGGTCGGGTTAAACCAGCCTGAACGGCACGCGGAAGAAGAGGTAACGTATGTGCAAGTGCGGACCAAACCAGCAGGGATTGACCAACAGAAAGAGGCATGAATCATCCTGCCGCGCGGTTAAAAATTGGATGTATATAATTGAACGCATATACCGGGTGTTTTTGGAATTGAATCAGTAAACGTTTTCCCAACCAGCTCGCCTTCTCGTTACAATAGAAATACTCGCAAGGGGGAGAGGGAATCTGGCTTTCATTTGACACGTTAATAAAGGTAGCGTTAGGGCTGTTGTCCTTCAACGCATTATTCGAGTGTTATTTGTTCCTCTCTTAGTGAAAGCGAATAAATTCCTTGTCATAGAAACTGTGTATTCTTTGTTCACAGGGTCCATATAGAGTTGCTTGCATTCAGATATATTATCACAGCCTTGATTCAGCCGGAATAGTGCCTTAAGACTTTTCTTATATTTTCTCATCGGTTTCAAAANACTTCTACCGTTGCAGAAAAATAGGGTTTTAATGGAGTGATAGGAAGCTCGATTTTGTTGTTTCAGTGAAAAGATTGATCGATTTAAAAGTGATTATTGAGAACCGAAGTGGGATGGAACAATCACCATAGTACGGTTGAGAGAAGAGATACGCTCGATGAAATGTCTCATAGGTTCACGGTAATCCGGTTGAAAGTCAAGAAAGTTTGATAGACAGTGCCAGGGTATACCTTTGGCCTGGTATGTTGACCACAATGGTCACTGCTTGCAGTCAGGACCATAAAGACCATTTAGGAGAGAAGAAGTTGTAGTGCTTTGTTTTAATAATGTTTAGTACAAGACTATCTCTGGTAGGCGTGCGTGACCCGTCAGATAGACCGAACGGAAACTCAGGCGAAATGCTCACACGATTGAAGTCACTAACTAGTCAGCGAAGATTTTCTTTTATTGAAGAAACTGGAAATGGGATTTAAAATTCAAAGAAAACAGAGATGTCCGTCTGTGAGCATGAGGGAAATTTATGCCCGTTCGTTATGATCGTACTTTTGTAACTGGAAACTCTTGGATTGACAACGAACGAAGAAAAGGTTAAGGGATTTTACAGATATATTTTGCAGGTATCAGTCCTGCAACCACTATCCTTGCATTGCTGCCCATACTGTTCGAGGCAACCGAAGCCATCTTTTCAAACGAGCGCGTCCTCAACATTTTGATTCAACCAAGTTTGTTGTATTTATATTACGCACTTCGAAATTAATGCATGTGTTGGAAATATAGTCTGAATCTGAGATCTTCACGAAACATGAGTGAATGTTAGAACAGAATGGGTGTAAGTAAATAAGATCTGCCAGCCGGCCGATCGGCATTTTTGATTCATGTAGATTTATGAGTCGCATCAAGTATCATGTAATTTACAGTTTTCAAGCGGAGCATTTTCTCGCATCACCAGAACACCCAATCTGACGCGATATAATTCTGCTTAACAAGCAGCACTATGGTTTGTTGCAGTAATTCGAAGGGAGCATGCAGAGATTAGGGTCGTCGTTGAGTACAGAATTGAACAGTATCCTCAACGCCCTGATTCGGAATCTTGAGTACAGTATGCCGATCATTATTTGGGGAGTTGCAAGACGGAACAACAAATACATTTGGCTTCAGTGGACGAAAATACTTTTACCGCGGTGATGAATGTCCCTTCTGGATAAAGTTTCGTTATATGGAAGATAATGTAATGCTTTTCATCAAGTTGCCCTTAAACTCCTCAAATGTGGTTATGAGCGTGCCTATAAGAGCGGAAATTAGTTAACGTTCTGAAGAAGGTGTGTTACTTTTGTCCCGGGTTGTATTTAATGAATACTTGCTTTCCCATACACTTTTAAAACATAGGATGAAGGAGTGGTTGATATTTTGGAGTACGAGGAATTGCTTGTGAAAGTTGTACATATGAAAAAAGGCATCGTATCATCTTCGAAAAAATGCCCTAAAAAAGGACCATTGACTGTGATGGAGGCGGCGGTTTAAATGATTGGTACGTGCAAAAGGTTTGATGCTTTATGACAGAGAAGTTTATGATGTCGTACGCCCTACCGTTTAAGTTTTCGTAGATGATTTGTTCTCCTACCCTTATAATCCTATACTCGTTATGCAAAAAGTGAAACCGCGAATTAATTGTTTTGTAACTGACGGTTAATCGGTTCACCGGACTATCTGTAGGCAACGTACAACGTACGAACCAATATAGCCAAATATTTCTAACAGGAATTTGGGAAATTTTGGGATATTTAATGAATGTGATAATACTTTATCACCTAAGCAACGTACCGCAAATTCTCGAGCAATTCGGTTCGAAATATACTTTTGGGAAGGAAGAATTCCTTATCAAATGATTAGTTCCACGCAGCGGTTATGTAGCATTTAAGGATAACTAATCAGGGAAGCTCGATGCGAAAGGGTTGACTGTGTCAATACAGTGGATCAGCCCAATGTCACACCGTGTGAAGACACTAAAGTTGACTACACCCTTTGTAATTCAGTTTGTCCGAATATCATTCAGAGATGTCCAGTTATCGTTTCAAGTTTTCTGAGCACGTCTTCCAATAGTCAGTAGGAGGTTGAGAATACTATGCTACAGGGTGGCCTCGAAAGTGCATATGCCTGACTATTTGCATGAAGTCAATGAGGTAGCCTGAAATGACGCTCAGCCAACTTGAAATAATACTGGGACATCTTGAAATGATAGCCGCACATCTTGAGATAACATTAGGACAACTTGAATTGAAAATGATATAACATGCGGGTGGACGGTTATCGTGCGGTCGAAGCGGAACAGAATGAAGATATGCTCAAAATACATGGTATCGGAAGTGTACATTGTCTAGGTCAGTTCAAGCAGTATTGAGCGTGAGAGGCAATGCACGGCATGGGGTTTAAGAGCACCACAATGGGTTTGAATCACGAGGCTTGAGAACCTGTATCAGAAAGATCAAAGGAGCCTGCGGTTTATGGTGAGAGAAATATAACTGAAACGTTCCACGGGGAAATCAGTCACTTAGTGTGCCAATTAATTTACAAATAAATCGATTATGTATACTCTACGACTTACAAAAAGTTAATTAATCATTTGATGGTTTAAAAAATCGGTTAGTTTTCCGCATAATGAATCACCAATGGTTTTGATTTACTCTTTTGTTTATTTTCCTGCTTCAGTTGTCATGGTAACTAGGCAGCCCAATGGATCAGGACAACTCTTATCAGTATCGGATGTGTATCCTATCTCTCGCGGAGCACACGCATTTCCGGAGAGTATTTGTAACAACTTATGATTTTCGCGGTTTAAAAAACCCAGGACATTTGCATCATCCGTGGGTTGTTTCGTTTGTCCTGTGAGACTTGAAATTTTTTTTAACCCTCTAAGCTTGATCTATTGGACTGATAATATAACAACCTGCCCCGGTTTGCAAATAGAAACAGATGGTGCGGATGATCAAAGGGCCCGGCTAGAACATATTGGGTAATGCGGACAAAAGAATGAGTAGACAAACATTTTTGTTGAACACCAACACCAACATAAAAGCGAATCAGATAGATTACAATACAGAGCTATCATGTGTTGTACAGTCAGGGTTTATCACAAATGTACCGGAACCGTTAAGCGATAAATTAATGTTTACAATGTCGCAAACGGAGAAGGTATAACCACAACCGGCCTTGAACTCGTTTCATATGAAGAGGTTCTTTTCCGTCAAATAAGACATTGGCGGTTATCACCTTTCAACTCATGAACCTTTGAGTAGAATTTTTGGTCAGACGTTTCCTTGTTCCTCTATGTGTTGCTCATCGACAGTGTTTATTGATCAGCTCATCCGGGAACGAAACTCCGGAACTCTCGCTTGAATGACATACTTCAACATTCTAGCAACTGAGACTGCTGCGAACCCGGATTAGCTTTTGCAAAGTTTATCTTCGAATGAATTCCACTAATTCGGGTAATTAAATCCGCCCATCTCTATTTTTACTTTGGTGTGGATGAAAAATGCTGATTGGTAATGGTTCCGAAAACCAGCTTTTATTTTCATCAGCCCTAAGTCGAAAATGTTGGCCAGCAAGGAAGGGTTGAAAGCAGAACAAACTATAATTACCCATTCAGATTAGTTTACAAATGTTCGCTTGTCAATTGACTTGAAAAAGGCCCTCCAAGAGGGCTGAAACGTCGTCAGCTGAAAAATGGTTGTCTTTTTGTTTTCTCTCTGTGTGGCTAATCCAAACATTCCTATGAAGATGTCATAATTTACTGAGACCGGTTTGAGAATTGAATGCAGTGCAAATTCTGCAGGGATCAAACCAACCAGATAAGAGGGAGTTTGTGCACCATCGAGGACCAATACCGATTGCGATACCAGCGTCCACTATTGCTCCAGTTTAAATTTGACCGTATAACCAAAACGTTGTGCGCGAAGGTGAAATTTAAGTGGTTTTGGGCTAAAATATCGACACTATTGCTATTTCCACATGACTATGATTTCAATGTTTATAGTTCAAAGGTTGCCAACACTAACACTCACAGCACAGTCTGTAAGTTCAGTCTCATCTTGAACTTTTACCGGTAATTCAATAACTGGGACATAACTCTGTCAACCTTGTCTTGTTTCTTTAAAGCATTTTTGGAAAGTGTTACCCAACTTTAACTTTTCTGATTTATGTTTATCAAAAAAAGAATAGCCATCTTTCAGCAATCAATAACACTTAGTGGGGTACTTGTCACACAAACCAATATAATCACCATCAGTTGCTGATTAGATTTTTTTGTGGTTACACGGAACTATGGAAGTACATGCAAAATGTTTTTTTAAGCAGGAACGTAGGTACGACTTTTAACGGGGTTTGAGGCAGCACACCTACTACCAAACACTTGAAGTCTCAGGATATAATTGTGCTTTTTCAAGACTAATTAAACCGGGAGTCAAATGTAACTATACAGTTGCAAACATCTAGTTCAGTCGCATACCTGTTGTGAACTCCAACCGAGTGGAACACGAACGATACGACTAATACAAACCTTCGGTGAAGGAGCGTACAAACGAGTACCAGCTAGAAAACGATGCCAAGGGAACCCCACCAGTTAAATCGCTCAATTGGGTGACGATTCCGAGCCTCGCTGAACAGAAGAATGACAGAAAACGGCTCCGCACGTCAAGTTGTATATTTGACATGAAGCATAGTATATCATACAAACACGTTGTCCGTTTATATGCATGTTTTTGTTGGCCATAAATAACCGTGGAAAGTTAAGGTTAAAGATCCCGTAAACGTGAGCCAGTTCGCAAGCGTGGCGAGGGTGGCTATGCGATAGCAAACCTTTTTGGTATGTAAAAAGGGAAATATTAATATTATAAAATGAATACAAAATTAGGGGAAATAGTCCCCTTTTAACGGGAAAAACAGGATTCTCCCCACCACTAACAATAGCCCTAAACTTTGTAACTTTGATTTTTCCTGAAATGAAAACATCTCATTTTCAGACAACACTGCGAGAATCCGAATATGATGCCTTTTGTAAGAAAATATCCTAACATGTATTGATTCCTTATACCACCATATTCATATAAGACCATACCTTCTGGGGCTGGATCAGCATCCACCACATTTATTTGAACCAAAGGTAATAAAACTAACTTGTATGAACACGGTAAGATCGGAAAGAGAATGCTGGATGACAAGGCTCTTGTCTCTCCTTTGAAAATTTGTTCATTTTGTGTAGAATCTACTTATCTGACGTTCCTTTTTTTCACGGATTAAATTTTGAGCCAATGGGAGCTATTATGTTGAACGATTTATTTCCGGAGCAAAATAAAAATCTTCTGTCCTGTTAGCTGTTCTCTAAGACCTCAGTTTTACCACATGCAATCTCTTCAGTTTGGCGACGAACTTGAAATCAGGTTACAACAACAGATCAGGTGCTATAGTCATTAAAAAGAAGGGACGATGCGCACTGAACTTTCGGTGTACCGCCTCTAAGACTTTGAATGAAGTGCGATAAAATGCATGGTATTTCAGTCCCGAAATCATATGTCAAGAATACTTTTCCAAGGCAAAAGTCACATACCATTACCGGTTGCCATAAGACACCATCAGTAAAATGTTGGAACTCTGAGGTTGATTTATTCACAAGATGAAGGTAAAGCTGTTAAAAAGATGACCTTATTATTACCAATTAAACGCTAAATCGGTTTGAATAATAAAACCTCAATAACGGTTCCATTGTACCGTCGATCGGCATACCGTTGTGAGAACAATCCGCTTTGGGTCAAAGGAATGAAAACTAAAACATTCAGACCAGATAAACGTTATCATTAGAAAATTTTTATTCATTTTTGGAATTAACTAGCAATTTTGATTGAAAGTTTGTGGCCCAAAATAAAAAAATAATCGCATGCTTTAACTGGATTTCGGTTTTTAAATCTCAAGCAGATTCACGTAACCAAAGATCGGCAGTACACAGTTTGACATGTTCCGGTATAACAATGACACCTCGAGAATATCTTTAAAATACGTGCATATTGATAAAAGTAATCAGCTCAAAAGAACCATCTGAAGACGATTTACCATCCGGTCAAAATTTCTCCGCTTGTACTTCATGAGGCAGGTACCAACGTTGCCACCGAAAACCGTTGACTGTATATTTTGCACGTGTGCTAAATTTCCGTCTGTGGTACAAACCCACGCACAGAATTTGTAGCGAGGGTGTGTTTGTAGCAGAACCGGAACGAGTCCGTCNCGTCACCATTGATGGAGAGCTGCCCAAATGACACGTCTCACTTGTCTGCGGGTAATATGTCGCAATATGGAAAGGCGTTTCAACAATCGGAGTTCACAAGATGTCCGAGTCTATATATGCAGGCCATTTGATGAAATCTTTGAACGGGGAATGTTTTTCGATCATAGGAAAATAAATCCAAATCTGCACACGCCTGATATGCAATGTCACTGGACATACGCATTTATATTTTCATTTCGACGTTGTATGTTATCGTCGCATTGCAGTGATGTACATCATTATTAATGTGTATTACAGCTGTTCCGTTGATTGAATACCGTGGTAATAAACCTCATTTGTCGTGGTTGTCTGTTGATCGTGCAGTGAGGTTTCACGGCACTACACAAGCACAAACATGCAGCTTTCAGGTATTGAACCAAGACACGCGTGACGCAACCAGTCCGATAACCCCAAGAAAATAGTTCATGATTTGCCGATTATTTCAAATCTATCATCGACTAAAGAGTAAAAAAATGACCCAGTGTAAGGAAGCTATTTATAGTGTTCATTTTATGTGGTTTGCTTGGGCTCCATTGAGAACGGATGCACGAGATAACCAAATGTGGACCGAGTTTCGTGTGAGTTGTAACCGTTGACGTTCCTTGGAAAGGGTTAGATGATAATCTGAAAGTGAGAGAAATACACCAATAATGCAAAGATCCAATGAAGCATGAATCAGTCTCACACTCCAAGTGAATTACGGAGTGCCAAGGGCGTTCAAAATCGTCTTTCTGAACAGAGTGAACTGTGCCCACCTCTCATACGGATCAGAAATAACTTCACTCTAGCTATCATCCCTTTACGCATAAATGTTCGAGTACCATTCTGGTTATCAAAGTTGACATCGATGAGAAGAAAAGGAGTATATTGTTTACCGAAAGATCTCATTTTCTCTGAAACCCACGCAAACTTCTCACCCTAGAAGTTGAAGCCATTTCTCTTTTTCCCGGTATATGCCTAAGAGATATCGTGTCAAAATATTTCCCCAAAACTCCTCGACTAGGTATTTTTCATTGCCTAGCAATAGCTGAGACATTTATTGCAAATAGCCATGACAGCATCTGTTTATTGATCGATAACGACTCCTACTATATACACCCACGCAAGTGAAAAAAGATTTCAGTCTTAAGCTGTCCACAATGATTGATTCGTTTCCTGCCTGAATATTCTGCTCAGCCAAACACCGGTTGCAGTTGTACTGTAGGACGAAGAGTCAACTGCTGATCATGGTCACATACATGCTCACGGCTTTCCCATCGGGCTTTTTGTGGTGGCTGTACATACTGTTAAAGAGAGTAACCTTCTTACTTTATTTTGTTACATACAAAACAACATCCAAGTGCAATTTCACGATTCGTTATTTTCATTATGATCTCTTTCGCAGCCCGTTAACTGGAATAAAAGTTTCAGTGTCAAACCCAACGCTTTGTTTTATTGGTGTTCGACGCGTAGCATACTTTCGCCGGTAGTGCTTTTGGCACCAGAACGTGTAGGAGTTTCTGAAAGTAGAAGACTGTTGGAAAACGTGGTCTCATCAGGTGTCTTGTCCTTTGCACTTGCTGATTTCAGTTTCAATATGTCACACCGACAGGTTCTTTCACTTAACCAAAATACGTTTGAGAACCAGAACTTGCCGCCAACCAAATTAGGTTCCACCTGACACAAGTAAACCCAAAGATGACTAGAATGGCTTTTCAGTGATTGGAAGGTATATACACAGATCACATTATGTCACCGTTGTGTTAGACAACGATATAAAATAACCACAAAACTGATTATATTATTTAGCTCATTGAACAGGTCATAAGTTCCTGATTTGAACTCTGAGGTGGAGACTTCACTTCCAGAGAGTTCTTCAATCACCCATGCGCCAAATGCCGCTCGTTAGTGAGTACGTTGTGCTGGCTGAAAAACAGTACTGCACAACTATTTAGTTTCTATATGAACACAACAATATGGTGTAGTTTCTTTACTCTCTCGTGAATCTTCGTGTAAGAAGTCCAAACCTTGAGGCTAATGCCAACTCTAGGTCCTCACAAGGATAATTTATCAAAGCTATTCGACAGCTATGCACCAAAACTGCAACCGTTTTAAATGTTTCCTATTTAAACCACTACTGCCGTAAGTACTGTTAGTGAGCGAGCACGACAAGGCGGTTTGGGGTGTTTTACGGTTTTGGGGGTTCATTATTGTTCCTACCGAGGAGGCAACGAAACTGTCACTGTTGATCGATGCAAGTCATATTTAGTTAAGACTCAGCTTTATTGCACCATCTGGTGCAAATTCAGCAGTGAATACCCCACAAAAATGAAGATACGTACATATGCACTGGGTTTACGGAGTTTATTCAAAGACATGGACAAATCGTGCAAAATAGGGTACAAGCGGCATGCACAGCGAGCGAGATAAGCTACCGTAGAAAGGCAGTACGGTATTTTGTGTGTTTGCATATGGAGCGAGTAGAAGAAATTAAAATACATCTGGATAATGCTGAATTGAGAGGATGACCGGAGTCAAAGAGTATTTCATGAGCCACTTGCAAAACACTGTGATTGAATGTGAATGTGGTTTTTGCGTAAATCGCAACACATGGATAGATGTTTGAGTAATATGAATGTCGCACTTGTATCCTATTGCAATGAACCGAAAAATCACTGATGCCAACATAGCAAGAGGCAGGTAAATACAACCTATTCTATCAGATAGGAAGGAGTGTATTAGCGTCTTAGACTTAGGATAAAAAAGAAAATATTCTGGCTTTTGCAAATACATTGTTGATGTGCTCAGTTTGAGTAAGAGAATGACTATGAATGACACCCAAATGCTTACCTGAAGTACCCCGAATGAGGGCTGCGTCGTAAATGAATAGTGGCTGACATATCTCAAGAGAGAAAATAAAACATCAACACATTTATGCGGGTTCATCCAAAAGGTATGTGCAGAAAACCATCCGTTATGTTTTGGGATATTAAGCTGGATAGTGTGGAGAACATATTCATTAGAATGGGGTACACCATCAGCTTATTTCATCAACAATGAGTGATTAAGAACACAAATGGTAACTAAGTAAGCGAAAAAGAAAAGAGATGAAATGGACCCCGGAATAACACCTGGGCTACGTCTGAGGGAACTGCAACCACGGCGTGTTAACTGTTTTCGAAAGGAAAAGTAGTAATTTAGCAGGTGAACAGTAGGCTGATTTGCAAGAGTGGATAGAAGCTGAACTCTAACAACAAATCAAGATGCACCACTGTAGTATAAAAATACGTTTATTACAGCTTCACATTTATTATCCAGCGATCACACAGCGTGATGCACTAAGAAAGCTAGAGTATTGAGCGTAAACTATGTATGACAATAGGATAATTGATTACAATCAGTTATGTTCAACGGTGTGGGCAGCTTTCGTGTCGTCATTTTCTCAAATACCGTTAGGACGGTCGATCTACAATCTTGAGGGCGAAACGTAGTTGAACGTTTC
>UZAN01043005.1:28441-39434 GCA_900618425.1 Echinostoma caproni
TACAGATGGCAAAGGGTGATGCTACCGATTTCGGCTTCCGCGTTCTCGATAGCAGGACTTAGGGACGAGTGTAAATGCAAGCGTTCTACTCATCCGGATTGCTTGTGATCTGCCGAACCAGTAAAAAGAGTCCTTTCGTAAAAGTCGCACGCAATGCAAAACACGGAGATCCCGGAGTCACTTCATGTTTCGGTAGTTGCGTTCACACATCTACTGAAGCCCGTTATAAAGTAGAAGAATTGTACGATAGTTCCGTGCTTAAAATTCATATTTGATTTACCTTTTGGGATGAATTTATTTTTAATTTAACTCTGACCGTCTTTATTAGCCTTAGCAATGAAAGCTCCTAACTACTTCAAGGCTTTCAGTAACACGATCCTTCTGGTCTGATTTAGGAAGACCGGGCGAAAACGATACTTATATAGAGAAGTCACAAATACGGCTTTGTACAATGTATCCACGGNTACATCTGTACACGTGCATATTGCAATCAGTATAATCAGTGAAATAACCATAAGAAAACGAAGACAAGATTTGCTAATTACAACGGACAACAGGGCACAAGAACACGAAGAGTGAATAAATGGGATTAGTCACCAAGGCAAAGTTAATGTAACCAACCATTCGCGTTCCTTGCATAGATCGGGGTGTGAAATTGAATGGCTAGATTCTCGGTAAACTTCACTAACTTTGTGGTTATTGCGCTGTAGATAATGTGAAATACGTGAGGTGGGGTACCACAATGTTTCTCTTCAAATACGTGCTGTGTTATGGAAGATCTGCATCTTTCTTGCCTAATCAATGACGTAACTATTTCGAAATTGTCGTCATTGTTTGATTAAGACAACCCACTATGCGATCGGTCATTCAGTGAGGTAATTGTTTCACTGTTTTGTCTTTGTAGAAAATGCAGGCAATGACGGATAGGTTTTTATTTNTTTTTATTTCAGTTCGATTCATGAACGGGCTGGATCCAAATTGAAACGTTTTGCCTCCGGTAGAACTAAGGTGGATGATCCGTATGATATTTCCACCATTGATTGGGATTTATGACAAACTGAGGTTCTAATGCATTTTTATTGCTCGTTTTTAAACTGAGCCATATAATGTCAAAATTACTTCACTCATTAGGTCCACCGCCGACAATGCCAAATAAATTACTGTTTCAAACATTCAAACAGTCAATCAATCGGTCAACCGATCGATCGATCAATGAATTTGACCACAGGCATGTATGAACACAAGTCAGTAAATTGTAGGCCTCAACAGGTTGAGTACCCGCCTAATCCCTTGAGACCGAACGAAAATCGCCCTGATTAGTTATCCAAGGGTTAATGGGTCAGTTTTCTTTCGCTCTACAAGTCAGTTCCAAGGTCTGATGTGCTGTATGGTCGGTGGATTCTCACGGCGGATGAAACCCGATCAGGTTGAAGCAGCAGTGCAGAGTTTCACATCTTAACCGTTCTCTCCATTTTGGCACTGTGTACGAAGAAAATCATTTTGAAAAACGCTTCCGTTTATTGCTGGTAATGAAAGTCAATAGTCATTTGGAACTGTGATTATGCGGTGAGGTTTTAGGGATGTCATTCGATGACCAATTGAGTTCGTCTGCTTGTGTACATAACGTTCGATACCGTTCACGTAGACAGTTAGAGATTGTTTGCTGGATGCTTTCGTGGCTAGAGAGGAACTGAATCATGGCTTTTTTCTAATTTCGACTTTTCATAGTGTGTGTGTAGTGTGGTCAAAGTATACAGTTAAGGAATGTTGTGAACTGCTTATCTTGTTCCATGTTTCTTCAGCACTTTTACCAACTATCACAGGCCAGATCTGCTAGGATTCTCCAAATGCAAGAGAAAAGCATCATTCATTAGACGATTGCACATTACGGATTACTTCTGCAGGCAGAAATGACGAATGCACAGTGGAAATGGTGAAACCAATCACATAGCGACATTCACTTCTACAGTTCAAAATGAATATTCCATGGGCGTGGTTGTATCGTGGTATCGTCAGTCATACAATCCAATGTCAATCGAGCGGAACAAATGGGTGAAAACAGGTCGATTTCCGCATGTCCCGCTCAGAACTTAGGCATTTGTCTCAGAGAAAGATCATTTCTAAAACTTCTTTACGCTTTATTGCTCCAAGCAATCACTAATTTCGTTCCGTAAGGGAAGAAATGATCGGGTGGATTAATCAGTGACTGCAAACGTTTCCATTAGAACCATTAAAAGTACCCCTTTTCTGTAAAACAATGTCGCTCATGATCACTTTGCATACGTTAGTGCCCAATCATACAGAGCGATCTAATGCACCGATTGCCTCAGTGGAAACAGTTTTATTCCACCGAAATGAATAATTTACCAAGCATAAGATTCCCAGTTCCATTCCCATTCACTTGGTAATGAAAGTGTGTTGTAAGTGATTTTTTCTGATCATCTTTGAAGATTCAGCTTCATGCAGGACTGTTCATTCATACACTGAACAAAACACCCGGAATCAACTGGTAAATTTAGGGTGCATGTGAGAATTTTTATTTCACAATAAAGCAATCGAAAGTTTTCGGATTTACTTTGTAAAAAACATCCCCATAAGCAAATCGGTTTTTGTTCAGTGGTTCCATCAATTACGAACACATTCATCTATTTCATCTATATTTCAATCCAGATATGATTTTTTTCAGCAAAAAGTAATCAGTGATTGTTCCAGCAAGTCTACATATCTTGGCTGCAGGAGTATAAGTTTAGCTGAATACGTCCGCGGTCATCAACCAAATCTGTCTCTACCTGAATAGTTTAACAATCGTGGAGTTTACAATGCGATCAATATAGTTCAGCCTTTTCCTAGTCCTGTCTTTCTATTTGGTTTGGTACCCAGGGCCCTAAGATGGTTATGGTGGCTCCCTAGGCACAACAGGTGTAATCCGAAATCACTAAATATAATTTCATAATTATCCAGAAAACAGCTCGTTACTGCTCTCGGTCCTTTGTGTTTTACACTGCACTTTCCGGAGTTAACCCGTAACACTCCTCGCGAACTGAAACAACGCATACGTAGGATAACCAGTGTCAACGACCTATGCTCATGACATGGACATTTTATCTTGTTTGTCAGTCGGGGAAAGTCATACTGATAATAAACGACCTGACCCTAATGAATGTATTATACTTATGATTGAACGAGTCGACAAAAATCAATTTTTTTAGCGACAAAATCTAAAAGCTCATCATCAGAATCATCGCCGTTGTCATTAGAGCGCAGATTCAGCTACAGTTTTACGCGATTACAATACCTGAATGCGAAAAGCTTCGTAAATGAGTAATTTGTTTGTTTTTCTTGCATTACGGTGCACTAATTATCTGGATTATTTCGTATCATACATACGCATCTAAAGACGATAAACCGGTGACGTTGGTAGTTGATTTGTGGCAAGGATATTGCCATCAAAATAGTTCGGATGAATTTTATAATACAATAACAGTTGGTTCATGTATTATTGGTTAATAGTCTGAAAAACTTGCTTAATCATTTTCACATGACACTGCAACCATGCTCGCTTTAAGTGCATCACGCCCTGGAAAGACGAAGGACAAGCTGAATAATCCACAGAGATTAACAATACGTTTAAAACGTCAAAATGTAAGGAAATGATTGGCTGATCGATGACCTCATCCTAACGAGGGACTGCAAGATAAATAGTACACACTTGTCTGTATACCGAATATGTTGCGTTCTGGCATAAGCCGGTGACTGTGAAGAGTTTGAAGGGATTATGGAATCAGCAGGAAAAACAAATCGGAAGACATTAAATTCTTTCTATTGTCGAAGAAACAAAGATGCGTAGACTGTTCTGCCGAGTGTTATTTATGGAGATTTGAAGTTTTTCCGTTTGCGATGGGAGTGGGTACATATGCATACCTTTTAGGATAGGCGCGGAAAAAGCCAAATGTAAAGATGTAAGATTCAAAATCACAGAGCGCAAAAAACTATTGGAATTCCGGAACGTAGCACGTGTCTGAAGGCTAAAACCTTTTGAATGTCAAGGTCAGAAATTGCAAGAATAAATGAATTGTTGATATGTCACTGAAAGTTTGTAGGAAAAAGGCAGAGAAGATAAAAGTTATCTTGAAGAAAATCTACGGTAGGGTTGACTAAAATACGATTCCGGAGACATATCGAACTACGAAAACGACAAATCTTGTGCGGAAACGTGAAGCAACCGAGAAAAGCTGCTGAACAGAAACAACTTGATAACATATTCAATATCACGCACAGTGAGGTCAATCAACTAATTCGCACTACCGTTGCGACCCAACCATCTCGAAACATTCGTTTAGTTTGCACAACATCACAAAACCTGTTATAGTACGACGCTTGTGAGGTGTTTATCGTTGAACATGCATTCACATTATGCGATTATATTAGGAAACTACATCCTCCAGTACTCATCTGCCAAATAAAACTGTTGTCAGACTGCAATCAATTCAGTGTGCTTTGCTATATACTTATCTGTGAATATTCATCAGTTTTCACAATTCTGTGGCAGATATGACTTCATGGCGGGTGGCAATAATAACTGCTTTCAGTGTGAGAGTGGTTATAAATTGATGAGGTTGTTTCGTCTTTCGCGGAACGGCGTACCGAGCCTGGGCTAAAAGAAAAGTGAACAATGATTATCATCTGCCCCATTCCTGCTTAAATTTGAGCATTTCCTGTCGCCGATGGTCCACTGAAGAGAAATCCCAGACAAACCATACTTTATCCTACTTTTCTCTAGACTACCCAATCATTCAAACTATATGTGAAAATAGGAACGGAAGTTTCAACAATGATCAATGTGTCCTCGTACGTTTTGATCGTGACATATCAATGCCGGGTCACAATTCGGTTTAAGGAAGTTATTTTATATTAAATGATCGACTGTACTCCAGTCTGCAGAAAATCAACTTATAAAACACAACTGTGGTGCTTGGTGCATACGATAAAATAATACCGTACCAACCTAATCCCGAATCCGCTTGAGACAAGCTACGAAAATATCAAACTCGAATATATTCTGGCCACCTCAGGAATAAAATGGTAAAGACTTTGGGAAAATTCCTATAGCCCCTAGCGGTCCACAGGGAAGTGTTAGCGCTTATAAGTTGCCGTCCGTTAGTTTCTATGCGAAAGAAATCCAGTAAATGATGGACATAAACGAAGAGAGAATAGTTATATTGGTGTTGATATGATCGAAATGTCGGAAACTATTCTGTTAATCCACCAAAAGTTGGACAATCTGCACTTATGACTGTATGGTGAAGAACACAAAAATAACTTCAAAAAATCGTATACAGAACATGATAGAAGTTCTGTTTTATTTCTATTTTTCCTACTGTGGTTCGGATAAAGCGAGAGGGAGCACTACTTCCACTACTGCTGCAACTGCTGCTACTAAAACTGTACCACTTTCATTTTATATGAGTAGTGGTTTTATTGCGCTCACAACGAAGTCATCGGAAGCTTGTCACAACATGCCGTGGTCGACGTATAAAATCCGTAACATATGGAGCAGTTGTATGTTCATTGAGACAGTCTCTATTATATAGAGTACGTAGTATAGAATTCTTAAGTAAAACCTGTGAAACCAACACGTTTTCCTGTTGATAACGAAACCGTTAAATCTGAAAATATGTTGTATGTTCACAAAATTACAAATTCCATTTGGATTAAAGCAGTCATATTATTATGTGACAGCGGCTGTACGAAGGACCTGAATGAATGCTATTGAGTAAGAATAACCCACCAGCGGCAACCACCTCAAAACTGGTGGATTTGTTCCAGGTTTGACTTCATTTCAGTCAAACGAGACCAGATAAGCTCGCACACATTGTTGCTCTCGGAATGAAAAAAAATGTGAAGGTGAAGAAGGAGGAAAATAGTTCCATCACAGTAAGGACACACGACAACTACGGACCAAGAGAATTATGATAAATCTCAAATCTCACAAGAGTAAGGGAAAGATGAGAATGACCGGCAGATAAGTCGAAATCAAGGGATTATTGATGAATGGCAAAGACGTTGTGAGCGAGAAGCTCACAAGAATCAATATGGAGGTCGCACAATTCGGTAACAAGGAAATTAATGAGATGAAGTGAAATGCGGCTGGGGATGGTTCAACAACAACGAAGAGAAATAAAACGTTTTTTTAAGTCAACCAGGAAAGATGGCAATAGAGCAACAGATCACAATTGTTCAGACACACTGATATACAGAGGAAAATAGAATAGACTGTTTGACAAACTAGCTCAACCGTCTGCTTTTTTCAACAGTACTCCAGATATGGATACAATTTCCATCGCAACCCCAGGGTACTTGATAGTATCCACTCGTCACACGGGAAAACTATCCTTGTACGAGGGTTCATTGGTTTGCGATGAACTTCTCATACTGATGATCAAATCAGGATACTTCGATAAATTGACATTAAGCGTCTGATTGAAGTGAACAGCCTTGATTGATAGTGAGAGTATCAGTCAGATAGTGCGGGGGGCGGATCAGACTGGTTTGTAATAGTTTGGTATAACAAAAGTCATCAGCCCACTTCAAACTATTGGGAGGTTATGGCACAGACCAACTACTAAGGAAAGTAATGAATTATAAGAGGAAGGATCAGTATTCTGAGTAACTGCACAGTTAGTCACCGGTGGATAAGATAAATTCTAGTCCAGCTGGGTGCGTTGAGCTGTTAGTAAAATTGTTTTAATCATGACACAATCCGCAAAGAGCAATAAATCGATTGATATATTGAGGAGGGACCTGGTAGAACGCAGAACAATTAAGAAGTATACAGCAGACATAATTTAATGAGAAGTTCAAACATTTAGCTAATAAGTGAACGACAGGTGACACCGCATTTGGGGTGTAGCCGGGTGTTTTGTAGGCAAATTGCAAAGAGTCCGATGGATCCGTTCAAGAAGCGCGAAGACCAATAAGAAAAGCATCTTTAGTTAGTTTTCGTGCGAAAGAACTCAATTAAATGGGATGTAAATGTTTAGATATAACTTTGGACGTCGATGATTTTGAGAAAGATGCAACAATAGCGAGTTTCCTTGGAATACGCATTAAATACACATCAAGTAATTTTTTTGATAGGGGTTATTATCATATCAGTTAATGAACAATAGTCGTGCTTCAGAAGGGCTGGGAGATAGACGATGTGGGTGAATTGCAGACCTTGGTTTGAAGGATCAGAGAAGCCTGGGAACTTCTCCTGTGGTTGTAGCTCGGAATACCCCCGGCTGATATTCTCTCTGGGGTTCATCACGTGATGAATGCAGCGCTCAGGTCGTCATTGTCTAACTTCCGAGTTTGACGTTGTGCACAGATTAATCGAACACCTTGACAAACCAATTTTCTGCTTATACCTTCCAGTAGTTGTCCAGCAAAAGATACACTGGAGAGCCTTATTTCATACGTGATCCCATAGGATATTTATGATTTATAAGCGAATTCCTTCAACCTTTTTGAGAAGCTCAATACCGTGATAGGTTTCTAGTCCATATGATAAATCGGAGTCTCAAGGATACAATTCTAATTGAAACTGATGTTCATTGTTTCAGTTAAGGAATTCACAGAAACAGAGGAAGTATCGAAAGAGAATGGTGCGACAGCCTTATGCAGCGACCAACTGAGGAGAGCCACGTTATGTGATGAAAGCTTCTGGTGGATAACCCCAATCTATCTATATTGAATGAATAAACAAAAGCCAGGAAGCGGATTTGATGCTAAGTTTGAACAGAGGAGTGCAGTGATAACTAAGAGAAAATGGGGGCTACAATCGCATCAGACAAGAAAGATCCAAATCGTTAGTCATCGGTCTGCCCGGAATAGAATTATCACTTGCGGCAGAGACACTTAGATCTATGAGATCAAATGTAGTCAAGAGATTAGTAGGGGCGTGATTAAAGCCATCAGCAACAATGAACAAACATTCCTGAAGCAGATAAATTATCAATGGAAGGAAAGAGTGCAGGACTATTTTAATATAGACTTGATAATGAAATGAGAGATGTAAAAATTTAGATGCAAGTAGAGGAAAGTAAACAAACTGCTTCCCGTCTGATTGTAACTTCTTTCCATGCGTTAATGATAACAAAGATAACATTCTAGAGATAAAAGAGAATCCTAAATGTTTTCGTTTAACCAGGACGACTGTATAGAAAACACTTGCTGGAGTGAATGCGAAAGTTCAACTGGTTACTGAAGTCTTTCATCTCCCGAACAACGGTTGGACATTTGTGTTGATCAGTCGGTCATCTTTCGAAGACCGTGAGTATGATGGGCACACTTCCATCCAGCACATCTACCTCGCTCTCTTCTGTTCGACTAGGGAGTCCTGAAAGTCCACCCTTGGGTATGACCTTCTTTGACATCATAAGAAAATCAATTAATTCCAGAGAAACAAGATATATTATAGCACAACCAGTTAAGGGGCCCGCCAACAAAAATGTGTGCACGTGTGTTCTTGTGCTTTGAAGCACCACAATGAAATACCATTGATGTGATTTCGACCACGCGCGCACAAATTACAAGAGAATGAATCAAAGGAGAATATAAGAATAATGGAGCAAATGACCGATGCCATTTTTATTTTTTAAGAATCCTTGATGACGCACATGCTTGCATAACATCGATCCCACTAACTGAGAAAAAATAGTTCCTTGTTTACTGGTTGTCATTTATTTATTTATTCTTATATTTATTTTTGGGGGGGGGGCTACGATTGATACAGTAAGATCGCCTTGATTGCACACCTTTGATGAAGCTCGACGTTTCATATTTGAAGACTTTGGGTAACACTCACGTTGACAGATCTTCCTCAAATGTCACTCGGTGTAGAGTGAACTATTGGAAACGGATATCGAATGATATGTTCTATCATTGATCGCTATGTTCACTACTACAAAATTTCACACCATTAACACAAAACCTGGAGTGATTTTGGAGTCGCAGACAGTTTCGATTTTCCACGTATATGTAACCTTGGACTTCACCTTCACTGATACAAGTTGGCTGTGAGAACAACTTCATGACCCAAGAGTTTCGTCAAGCAGTCTTGGTGTTCACTCTTCCGTTAGTGTCCCTATGTAGGGGTTACTAGAAACAATATGTAAGAAATCTTTCCTCTTTCAAAATCAGCGTTGCATCTGGTTGAATATTAGGATATAACGTTAAGTTATATGAAATTATGAATGCAGAAATTACCATTTTATTCCAAATAGCACTTCTTTTTGTCAGACTGATTAAATTGGAGTTATTTTCTTACTGATCGATATCGTTGAAGTGCATCGAGATATTTAGCGTGATATTAGTAGATGTCACTGAATATTTATTCCACTATCAGGGTCCAAACGGAAATTAGCTGAACTGAGAAATCATACTTGTATTGAAATGGATCGTATTATTGAAAACCGAAGACGATTCATAGATTGGAAAATGTGTGAATCCAACCACGTGGACTAAGCTGAAAGGGCCGATACGGCCAGCTCCAAATGTTCTGCCATCCCCACAATCAGTCGACCAACATCTAATGCTGATGCCAACAACAAAAGAAAGTTGGCGGTTAGCCTTAATTAAGCCTATCAAACAGACGCGTCTAGTTCAAACTGGTCGCTGGTGAGAACGGAGCATGACGGTTGAAATAGGTGTACATAAACACGCACACACTGATCGGTAGATGGGTCGGAAAAATGAACAGAGCAAAGGTTTACGAGATGTGGGGATAGATATGAGAGGTTGCAAACGGGAAACGTGTTTATATAAACATCTGTGAGAGAGTGAGAGAGACGGTACACAGTGTATTTGAGCTTGGGATTGGGAACGGATTTCAGATTGAGATCCGCTGCGGGGGAGCTGAAGTTGGAAGTGATTGGTCTCATTAACACAACTTCCCCCTCATCCAACCTCACGAGAATATTAAGATTGCAAGTTATCTTCAACTTTGGGCCTTGTATTATTTTACTTTAGGTGCTGAGAAGATCAGTTTTGGAGGAAACGAATAGGAACCCCAGAATATACATGTCATGTCCTCATTGGTTCCTGATTCCATTTTCCTAGTGGACATCCTGAACAGAATCATACCTGAATCCGAACCACATGCATTTACATCTCTCGCTCACCGGTGCCTTCGTTTTAGTAAAAAATAAACCTATTGTTTGACACTATAAAACAAACAAGCGAAGTATTGGATCAAAGCTTTTGTTCATTTTTACAAATAACACCTGAAGTGACTGTTATGCTTCCGTCTGCGTGTACCGTACAAAAGTAACGACCGAATACAAAAACGAGACAATACACAGTCACCATTTTATTTGCAAATGAGGAAAGTTTTATTTTCTCTGTTAATTACCAGTATCACGTCGTCTACCTACGGATGTCCGTTGAACGCTGTGTTCAGCAGCGTGTCCAGCGAACGACAATATGACCCTTTGGATTGAGGTCTGGAGTTCCTAACGAAAGCCATATGCGAACACATTTACACCTGATACTTTAAGTCAAACCCATGACATGCGCACCTAGTGAATGATGAGACGTCTGCTCGATTTCTATACAAGTAAAGCATGCTAAATAAAAAAGTTGTCTAATATTCGTAAGATATGCACCACTCTTCTGATAAGATGAAATTTTATCTTCTTAGCCAAAGCAGGAGGATCATCACATAATAACCAGTTTCAATTTTATTACGCTGTAAACACGCTTAATGTACGGTTTGGTACTCGTCAGCATTGCATACTTTCTGGTGATCAGTAGTAATTGTTATGCTAGCTTCAATGATGACCCTATTTGCACTTCTCATTGATCTGCATCTCACTCTGTTTCAGTCACCCCGGTGAGGCATATCATAATGCAGTCATCCTAATTTGCTACGTATCAGTGTTCCCGTACAGCAATATAAACAGATCAATTTTCGTTTAAGGTGCACCGTTTTGTCTCACAGTGGTTCTGCTAA